>JACBAH010007594.1:0-40351 GCA_014282315.1 Neospermospora avenae
GTAGTAGTGCGGATAGTCACCATGAGCCCAGAGTGATCGAAACAATGTCCAGATGCATCTCATGTACAAGGACTGTCAGCTCCCAGTTCATTTGTGTCGCCTGAGGAATGAAATAGAAATGCGCAAAGTGATGCAAGTCTAGTGGATGGGAGCAGCAGATATGTGATGAGATGGGCTTTCCAAAACAGAAACTTCAGTGAACAGACAATTGAGGAGGAGTGGTAATCAGAACATGCACGTGGATGGGTATGGGTATGGGTATGGGAGTAAGGTTTGTTACGAGTACCAACCGAAGCCCTCATATTCTGGCCTAGCTGGGCCCAAAAGAGCTCGAGTAGATACACTCATAATTTCAGCTGCTAGAGGGAGTCGCAACATGCCCAGAGAGTCGCCTGGGAAAGCAAGGCCGAGAGACGGCACTAAGCTCGTCGAGCTTGTTATCCTCGTTCGTTAATAATTTTTGTAGCAGTCGTATTCCAGGAACGGGTACTGTTGACTGTAAAGAACAGAGTTTCGTAGAAGTTGCAGAACACACAAAACCTCCGCGACCAACAAATGGTGGAAGTGAAGACTATACGGCATGAATTGTGTGCATGCTCCACAAATCAAGCAGATCTAATTGCTCATGTCGACATCGCCATTCTGCCCGTTTTGACCATCATTTCCCTTAGCATCCATTCCCTCCAAAAACACCCTTGCCTTCTCCCACAACTCGGCCTCCATATCTCGACCCACACGTCCACTCCTACTGTTCAACCACCCAATATCCAGCTTCCCTAAGCTTGCAACATCTCCGCCACCAGCCCCAACCTCGGGCATAGGCTTCAAACTCGTTGCGCCCGCTGCACCTTGCTCATTACGCTTCTTTTTGTCGGCAGGTATGATGTTCGCTTCCTCCAGTCCGTAGATATTTCTGCGTAGGATAACGTCGACTTTTTGGAGAGTGGTAAGGTAAGACTCAGATGCTTGTTGAAAGGCTTCTTTTCGCTCATTGACAGGTGTCTCAGTACTATCTTGCGCATCTGAGAGAGTTTTCAGAGCAAGGCCCGCCGATTGCAGGAGCTGAGTGATGCTCTGGACAATGTTAGAACAGTTTCGAGAGCAGTGCAATTGTAGTAAGATACCTTGTCTATATCATTCAGCTGTTGAATATGCTCTGCCTTACTGAATGGTCGAAAAGACGCAGGAGAATCTGCTGTATTGCCGACAGAAGACATGATGATGGTAGCGCAAATTGAAGCGTTAAGCTTTGTTATTCACCAGAGGTCGAGGTGATGGGTGAGCTGGGGTGGATCGACTAGTGCGGCTCTGCGGTTAGTATCCTTGCTCTGCAGTAGTGCGGGAAGAAGGGGGACAGTCTTCGGCTAAAGTAATTCCACCCCCGACATTCCACACCTCTCCTATCAAGCCCAAGCCCAGACCTGAATCTGTCAAGACACTTCCAGCAAAACACGCCGGTCCAAACCTGCCCCCAATTGTATTTACGCTCTGTTCTTGGGACCAGTCAAGGAAATGCGCACCGCTCAAGTTGCTGGATGAGGAGCACGTGAATAGAACGCGACTGAGACAGCGAGGTTAGCACCATGTCGCATCCATCAGGTCCTGGCAATGGGCCTCCAAGCGCTGGAATGGGGATGCAGCATCAACAAGGTGGGCAACAACAGGGACAGGCTCCTCCGACAAACAACATGTCGTCGCAAAATCTGAATCAGATTGTAAGACTTCCTTTCATTATGTTTGCACCTGACCCTATAATGGGTATTTTCACCTTCGAGACTGTTTTATGTCATCTGAAAGAAACCATGCCATTTTCCAAAAGATGAGGTGCATTTATCCTGTCGGGTCAGACACTGAGTCCAGATGGCAGTGAGATTGTTGCCCGTACGATAAATCAGGCTATACGCCAGATCTGCTCCTTCTGATATCCATGTGTATTCTTCTTTGTTGCTTGTGTGTGACATTTAAGCTATCAAACAGACATCGCGCTGATCATTCCTTTACGTTTCATCACATGTATCCTTTGCCTTCTACTTCTTATGTCGTCTACTTATGCCCATATACACTCCTCTGATATGGTTTGGATGAGGCTAACGAATCAGGTGATCGAATACCTTGTGAAGAAGGGATACAACAGAACCGAGCAAATGCTTCGTATGGAATCTCAAAATCTTGATAAGGATGGAAGACCCATCCAAGATAGGGTGGAGGACCTGGGAAGTGTCAAGTATGCAAAAGGATTTAGGATGATCAGCGAATGGATAGAGCAAAATCTTGACGTCTATAAGGTATTTACAATCCAATCTCGAAAATCTGAGCTCTCTGACATTCTTAGTTTGAGTTGAGACGTCTATTATGGCCTTTGTTTACGTACTCCTACTTTGACCTGGTAAATACTGAAGGTGGCGCCGAGATAGAAAAGTTCTTTCGCGAGTTCAGCCCTCAATTTGAGCGCGTTCACAGCGATGAACTACGTGTTTTCGAAACAATCAAAACTCGGGAACAACTACGCGATAACCCTATTGCGAAGCTCTACTTAGGAACCAAATATCGGATCCCGATCAATAATGGGCTACATTACAACCTTCTTGCACATATTGAAACTAAGAGCAAGGAAGGTGGATCAGTCATCGAATATCTTCTCCAGTCATTCTGTGCAGTCAACCCAACTGAAAGAGGTCCTCTCAATCAATTCAGTTTTGAGGCTATAGTGGGTCGAGGAAAAGACAAAGATTCTGAAGATGCAGCTTTGGAGGAGGGAATCGATGGTGTTTTTAACGGTGTTACGAACAGTGATATTACGGACAACAACGCAATTCTCAAACTTGCGATGATGCCGATGGAAGCCGAACTCGCCCAAGATGTTCGAGCGGAGCTTGAAGATGAGGACGCTAAGCAGCCACCTCCTCTCGGGAAAAATACCCTTGTCGAGGAGTTTGATCAGAACATCAAGCGCGAAGAGAGTGCTGATGCGCCAAGCAGAAACGAAATTCCACTTCCACCATCCCGTGCCAGAGACGTCGTCATGGAGGTCCAGAAGATCAAGGAGAATAGAGATCGATTTCGCATCGATGGACGAAGCAGTGGCATTGGTCCTGGGGTTTCCGTTTGCATGTTCACCTTTCACAATACTCTTGACACGTGAGTCTCCTCCGCAGTTTAGACTTCACATTACTAAGTTACTCAGAATTACCTGCATGGAATTCTCAGACGACACAAATCTAGTTGCTGTTGGTACCGAGGAGTCGTACATTCGCGTCTGGCATTTGCACGGAGATCCGTTGCCATCTATTGTACAGTCTACCACCAAGGATAACCCTCCGTCTAATTCACGCCGTCTCATCGGACATTCTGCCCCCGTCTACAGTGTCAGCTTCTCTCCTTCCATCGCCGGACCTGAATCAGCTGATGCGTCTACTCCATCTACAGCTCCAAAACTTCTCCTGTCATCCTCATCCGACAAGACCATACGTCTCTGGTCGCTTGAGGCGTGGACGTGTCTGGTTGTGTACAAAGGCCATGAAGGACCAGTTTGGAATGTCCGATGGAGCCCCTTCGGTCACTACTTTGCGACTTGTGGATGGGACAAGACTGTCAGAATCTGGGGTCAAGATCACATCTCATATCTCCGGCTATTGGTTGGACATGATTCTAATGTGAACCAAATCGCTTGGCACCCGAACGGCGCATATGTCTTTTCTGCCAGCGATCAGGTAGACAAGAGCATCCGTATGTGGTCCTTTACTACAGGAGAGTGTGTTCGAGTCTTTGCAGGCCATACCGACTTCATTAGCGCTATTGAATGCAGTCCTAGTGGCAAGATTCTTGCTTCTGCAGATGGTAGTGGAAATATCATTTTCTGGGATCTCGCTAAAGGTCAAATAATCAAGCGATGCAAGGGTCACGGAAAGGGAGGCATCTGGTCTCTTTCGTTCAGTGTCGAATCTACGGTACTTGTATCGGGTGGAGCGGACGGCACTGTTCGCATCTGGGATGTTGAGGTTCCTACCGATCCACACAAGGCCGAGGGAGAAGTTGTTGGCGCAGCTGGACAGGCAGATGCTACTCGTATCAATGGCGCGACAGCTAATGCTCAGCCTAGTACTGCTGCAGCTGCTGGTGGAAAGAAGAAAGGTAAGGACACTACGATCACTCCTGATCAGATTAGTGCCTTCCCTACGAAGAAAACTCCGGTCTACAAGGTCAAGTTCACAAGAATGAATCTGGTTATGGCTGGTGGGTGCTATCTTCCGTAGGAGATAAGACGCCTTTGACAGATGAGGCTTCTTTGTATAATACTTTATGGATTGCTTTCTAGGTCCGGGCGAGCGAAGATACTGGTCTCACGGCGTACGATTTCTTGCGAATTGCGATACCATGGTAGGAAGGCAGTTGATGCACCATATGCACACCTTCTGCAATCAAAGATCATTCACAGTCGTTTCCACTCATACTGAATAACAGACAACGTATCCGATATATTGAAACTACTTCGTAAATTTACTTGAATAAAATCAGCTGAGGAACGAGTGCCTATTCTCTGCCCCTATCAGATACCTGTCATTGGTTGCCGCCGTCAAAATGCTTGGCCTTGGCAAATCAGTGACGCCGCCTTGCCGATCGTACTACAGCTCCGCAACATCAATAGAGAGGAAGCCATATAGCTCAAGCTCCAATCCAGCACAACTTAACATTCCATAAACAACACCACAATGGATCTCGAAGATGCAGGAGATTCGCCTTGGGGTGGTAGGTCATGATCCAAAGCTGTTCAGGCTTCCAATTAGACCATCGAATTAACAGCTGTTTCCTGGCAGATGTCCCATCCAATGCGCCCGCAACAGATACCCCAGGATTTGGAACAGAAACAGGTACACCCATTTTTCACTTGAACACAAATCGTAGAGTCCATTTGACAAATTGGCAGAAACTCCCAAACCAGCGTCCTCCTCACTCGAAGCCCCCGCATCCTCACAACCCGCAAAATCCCCAGGAGGCCGCAATACACGAGGTCCCCGCCGACCAGTCACGCAACAAGTCCGTCTCGAAGCTCTCGACGACTCACTAGGACCTCTAGGACCACTGGGAGACAATGCGCCAATTCCGCAAGCCGATCAACCTCCAGCGCCTCCGCAGAAAGAGCAAACCTTCACACACAATGCCAGACAGCCTATTGTTACGTCGCAGAGCCCCATGAGCCGGAGCATGCTGGACTCAGTAGATTTAAGTGATGATGTCGAGCCTGCTACTGGTCCGAGAATACCACCTCCCGTTCAGCCACCACAGACAAGCCCTCTGAGGAGAGATACGCAGCCGAGTGTTAGCATCGAGCAAGCTGCGAAGCCTTCCTTTGATATCACAGTTGGAGATCCCCATAAGGTTGGAGACTTGACAAGCTCTCATATTGTGTATCTGGTCCGCACCAAGGTATTTCTCTTTGGCTAAAATAGGCGGTTGAGTACTGATGGCAAATGCAGACATCTTCCAAAGCATACCGTCAGCCCGAATTTGCCGTTACAAGGAGATACCGAGATTTCTTATGGCTATATACTTCGCTACATGCGAACAATCCTGGTGTTGTAGTCCCACCGCCTCCCGAGAAGCAAGCTGTCGGTCGATTTGATACCAATTTCGTTGAGTCGCGGAGATCTGCTCTTGAGCGGATGCTGAACAAGACGGCTGCACATCCTACACTGCAACATGATGCCGATTTGAAATTGTTCTTGGAAAGTGAGGCTTTCAATGTCGATGTCAAACACAAGGAACGGAAAGAGCCTCTTGGAGAAAGCAAGGGGATGTTCAGTGGATTGGGAATTACAGTTGGTGGAGGTGGAAAATTTGTTGAGCAGGATGATGTGGGTGCAATTCTTTCAATTTTGGTGCAGCTACTAATTGTAAAAGTGGTTCCACGAGCGTCGAGTGTATCTGGATGCCCTTGAAAATCAACTCAAAGCCCTCCTAAAAGCCATGGATACTGTAGTGGCCCAGCGGAAAGGCCTTTCTGAAGCTGCAGGAGACTTCTCCGCCTCGCTGCATGCACTTTCAACTGTCGAACTTTCAGCTTCGCTATCTGGACCTTTAGAAGGACTTTCTGATTTGCAGATCCGGATCAAGGAGCTCTACGATCGCCAAGCTCAGCAAGATGTGCTTACCCTCGGTATCACAATTGATGAGTACATCCGATTGATTGGCAGTATCAAGCAGGCCTTCGGCTCCCGTCAAAAAGCATATCACGCTTGGCACTCGGCCGAACAAGAGATGCAGAAGCGTAAGGGAACTCAAGAGAAGCTTCTACGCCAAGGCAAAACACAACAAGACCGACTTACACAGATGCACGCCGATGTTGCAGATGCTGAGAGGAAGGTACACCAAGCGAGACTTCTATTTGGAGATATGGGACGCTTAATGAGAGGAGAGCTTGAGAGGTTTGAGCGTGAGAAGGTTGAGGATTTCAAGAGTGCAGTAGAAACGTTTTTGGAGAGTGCTGTGGAGGCTCAGAAGGAGGTGAGTGGATCTTTAATAAGCCTCACATGACATAGCTAACACTTCTAGCTGATCGAAATTTGGGAAACATTCTTAATGCAACTCGATGCGGAAGAAGACGACAACATATTCTACAAACCACCTGTAGAACCATCTGCTCAATCGCCACCGCCAAGCGAAGCAGCCCAATCGCAAGCAGCTCCTGCAATAACAGCAGAAGATGACGACTAGATTCAGGAATGGGCAGACAAAAATCACGGTTCAGGGGTTCCAGGAGTGATAGGCGATTGTCAAAATGGTATTGCGAAAAGCCGTAGGGTGGTGTTTTATTTCTATACATAGAACAATTCCATTTTCTGAACGCCGTCTAATGCTTCGCTTCTCAATACACCTTCGCCCTTTATATATATACCCAAGCTTTGTATTACAGCTAGCCAGAATCCGCCTCATATCGTACACTGAATGACCTTCGATGCCCTTTGCACATCGGGATTTCTCAAGTGTCTTCGCTCGTTCGACTGGTCGACATGAAATCCATCGGGTAATAGTTATAGTTTATGTCGTACCACCATGACCCCATCTCCAGATCAAAGGACTCCTCCATTCATCACCTAGCCCCAGACACCGGCCTTCTTTCCTGGCTTGGCCCTGGATGCCTCCTTTCCGGACTTCTCAACTGCCTCCTCCAATTGCTGTAACCCACTCTTCTTACTCTTCTTGACCTCTGCCTGCTGCGGCTGAACACCGCTGATCAAATCCATCAGCCCCCCATCTTCCATCCCCTCTGGCCCTTCTCCAGAAGCGCCCTCCTCTCCCTCTTGCGCACTATCCACATCCCATCCCCTTCCAAACTTCCTCCTGAAAGCCTTCAACCTTCCTGCATCATCCTGCTCCACATTCCGCAGACTATGTAGGCTGGGCTGCCATACAGGATGGTTACGCGTGTCTTTCGCACTGCGGTAGATGGGCGCCGGTGATGTCGTTCGGTGCGTGTATGTGCTACCGTCGGAGAGAGTGACGAGTTGAGTGAATGTGTACGGACGATGCGGACGTTTAAGGAGGGAGGCATGGCGGACTTGCTGTGTTGTGGGCGTAGCAGATATGCAGCTTGATTTCACAGGAGCCAACTGAGCGCGCCGTAAGGCTGTGGATGGGAGTTTGCACGCCATTCTGTGTGGTTGATTGGCGTGGTGAATTGGCCGAGAACAATTGCAGTGCTGTTGACATTCTACTTCTGTCAGGTTGGGTCAGGGATACTTTTCGAGCTTGTACGGCGACCCGGATTTGCCAAGAATGCTGCGAATATAATTGTTGATTCTGGGGCTGGTTCGTGGCATAATCCAGGCCGTTAAAGAACTTCCGATTCAGTCACTCCAAGCTCTCACAACAATTAATTGGGAATCCAGTCTCGATGTTAGCACGCAATGGGAGGCAATTGGCTGCCAGTTGTGCGGGTAGCACATCTGCGGTCGAGAAACGGTTCTTCGATGTCTTGTATCGTTGGTCGAGGGCAGGATGCGTTGCAGCTGGAACAAGAAGGAGTAAGACAACTATTTTGTACTTCCCTTACTACATTGACCCCTATCCCTACAAATACAATAGTCGTGTTCTAATCTCTTCTTCATTGTTAGGCTCAACGCAAACAACTCCCGAAGAAACAGTTCCTGAAGAAACCCATTCTCGAAAAGTTCGTAAAGTACTACGCTCCATGCCAAATTCCGTTGTCGTCCTTACCACCATGGCCTCTCCTACTGAAGGCGTGGTCGACTGGAACGAACCTGCGCAGACAGATATGGTCGACCCATCGCATTACAGAGGCATGACACTGTCGTCCTTCACGTCTTTTTCGATGTCACCAGAACCGCGCGTAACTTTCAATATCGCATTCCCTTCTCGCACGCTCTCTGCACTCACTCAGACACGATACTTCTTGATACATATTTTTAAAACGAATCCGTTGGCAGGATCAATCGTAGACGCCTTTGCTAAGGGAAGCGCTATTGAAGCAAGTCCAGAGAGCGGAGGCAGAAAAGGATGGCCACCACAAGCGATGCTGGACAAGCTGCGGCAGACGTCCAGGTTCTTTGGAATAAGGAATTATGAGGTCAGACCTGGGCCGGATGATCTGTACACCCGGAAGAGACAAGTCTACCTACCGCTGATAGATTCTCCATACGCTATGAAGTCCATTCTAGAGTGCCAACTGCTGGGTGAAGGCGACAGAACTGGTGGAGGCTTGATACGTATAGGAGACCATGTCTTGGTCGTCGCAAAGGTCACACGGGTATTGGAAAATCAAGATGTCAAGAACATCATGAATTCAAAAGATTTCACAACAAGGGGACCTGGGTTGGCATATTGTGATGGCAACTATGTTTTTACTGCTCCGCTCAATTTAAAGGTAATGCCTCAGCACAAATCTTCCCTTACTGGCGACCTGCACGATAAAAGTGTGGAATCCGACATGCAAGACGACGATACTGTGGTTGCCAAAGCTGCGTAGGGACAAGAGCCTGGACCCCCATCTATCGCATTCTGCAGTAACTCAAAGTGCGTTTAATTTGGTCTGGACCACATGCCAACTAGCCAACAGATTCCAAAATAGCTCTTGAATCAATATTCAAATCCTATTTCTTGTTGTCGTCTGGGTTCAAATTGTGTTACCTGTTGCCTGCAACATTTAGCAAATTGGCAGATCAAGGACTGATTCGGGAACCTTTTCTCTCCTTTGTTCTGTGTGTTACCTCGCGCACCGCACAAATGGGAGTCGCACGCGGCAAGACAGAATTTGCAAACAAAGAACATTTTCGACCGATCTAAGGAACCTCAACTCTTGAGGTGGGGGATAAAGAACACCTATGCCTACTTCATGAGTCTGCTTGCACGTCCCGAACATCGAACCGCTAGAAACAAGTATAACTGATAGCCTCAGCATCTGTGCCGGCCTTGAGTCTCTGTCATCATCGCAGCTTCGATTCTGATAGAATTGACTGCAACAATATTTCCACCGGAACTCTCGAGATGGGTCCGAAATACACAAGAGCGTCTCCAAGACGGTCCCCAAGAACACCGAAAACACCCCTCATCCTGACCGCTTCGTCCCTCGCGAATGAAGCCAACTTCTTCCTCATACGACCTCGCAAGATCAGAATCACCAAGAAAGTTCGTCTTGAAAATGAGGCTGCGGAACGTGCAGCGAACACTGAATTGCGTCAAGAGAAGCTTGCTATTGGTAGGACTGGTCTTACTGCTCAGATTAATCACCCCAATCGCCGCCCAAGAATCACCAAAGCTGCGCGCCTTGCGTCTGAAGCTTCCGCAAAATGACAACGATCAGGCTCCGAGAAGCAGGCTGTTCGAAGACTGCCTTGTCTCGAGAATCTAGAGGGGAGAGAGCCAGCTATGGGTGATGCACTGGGACAACGAGGCACATACGATGAGCTATTAACAGAACAAGCCGCATCAGATCCATCAGCATATTCCTGGACAGTTGCAAATGACCTGAATGCCTCAAGCTCAATCGAGAACAGACTGGTGCCAGAGAAGTATATGGATCAATCTGTAGCTTCTCGTAGCGAGATCAAACGGAAACGAGATTCAACAGGGGAATGTATCTCGATTGTGGCCAATTCAACTCAAAGAATACTCGCTGAAAGCTTCCAAGTCAGAGCGTTGTCTGTCCTTAGAGATGCAGAAGCAGCGCTGCCAAGTCATTCAGCATTCATTCATGATTACGAGGCTTGTACTGAAATTAGCTCCGAGAACGACCTTTCCGCCTCAAGCAATATCGAACATTGGGATCATCACTTGGAATTAGGCATCGAGCGAGGACAATCACGGAATAGGGATAGCGGGCAGATTAATCTAGCGGAGCTCAAGAGGCAGCTTCGTGCCAAAGCCAAAAAAGGACTTCTGAGCCAGGAAATTCTGATGGCTGAGCTGGAAGCAGAACTTGAAGCGGCATTGGAGGAAAATTCAGATATAGACGAGAGCTCACAGCAATTGGAAAATCATGAGAAGATACAGCCATTCCTTCAATTCATCCGGAGTACAATGCAACACAAGATGATTCCAAGAAGTGGCGCGACCACGAGAACCCAGATGACTTTTGGAACCAATTCGAAGAGGAGGCTACTTCAGAGAACGGACTACCCGAGCGGAAAGGCGGATCGAACCTTAAGCCTCACAAAGCCAGCGCTGCCAAAGGACTTGGGAAAGCGTCAAGAGGGTCGGTCAGCCGCCCTGATCAAGTCTTTGGGAAATCAAACGCGAATCAGCAACCCCAGAAGGGCACGCTTCACCACAACGAAATGCTCCAATGGCTTCAGAGCCGTTGATATACAATTCAGAGCACTGGGAATATGAAGCATTTGATGCCGGACGTCACGAACAAAGAAGTCCATCGCGATCTCTCTTACCGCCGCCTTCTCGGCCAATTCCTTCCAGTGTACACGCTAGTGATCCAGAGCAGAAATTCACTCTCTCTGATGCCAAAGTGCAGGAAAAAAGGAAACAAGAGACAGGTATTTGGGATACCATCGAGTCACTCCTTGCCATTTCTTCAACATTGTCGCCATTTGCAGCTTGGACTCAAGCATGCAACAAGTTCTTCTCGGGTAACGATAAAAAGGGTTCCCTCTCATTTCCGAACCCGAGAATATTTGTACCAGGGAGCTCGAAATGTAATGGAAATAAAAGTATCAGGGGTGAGCTTTTGGATATGTGTCATCATGAACTACGGGATTTGTTCATGAAAAATGGATCATTTGATTTGGCCCGGTTGAGGAGAGAACGGCTGAGATGGCATCCTGATCGATTTGCTGGGCGGGTTGGGAGAGGAGAAAATAAGCGGGACTTGAGAGAGATGGCAGGAGAGATGTTTAGACTGGTTCGAAAATTGATAGAGGAGTCTGAGGAGAGGTAGAAAGTGTTGTGGCAGCCAGTTTACAGCTCTCAACAATTCATCGCCTTTGGTTTTCCTGTCACTAGCTGACTCTCATCAACTCGTCAAGAATTTCATTCTCTCCAATGCACAAACCCATTCACGCTTGATTATCTCAGCTTTGACTGTGACATAAGGTTTGGCATGATATAGCTACTTAGCGACACCCAAGTCGCTGGCGGAGAAGGCCACTATCGTTTCGGCAGTTGGGCAATTATTTGCGTTCTGTGAATCGTGGTTCGACATGTTCATTTTCTATCAAAAAATCTTCAATCAACTTGATTTAGGTAGCATTCAAGTCACCAAACTGTCTCTGGGCTCTAGTTCCAAAAAACGCTTCACGGGTCAAGAGGTCAAATCTGAAATGTACTCTGACAGTTTTGAAGTTACCAATCCATCTGTATGTAACTTAAATTTGTAAGTCTTGAAAGTCACGGGCTATGCTGGAACCTTTCTTCTCCCATGACATTACTCAGACTGTACTTTTGGCGTGTTGAATGAGATTACAGCCTTAATTCGTACAATTTGCTTATACCCCAGCAAACCCCCTTCACTCGTTTGCTTAATCAGAGCGCCGCGACAACGTTCAATATGCGGAAAGCGACGGGAAGGCACACTCATCTGAGCTTCATAAGAAGACGTAAAAGGACTTCTCCCGTATTAAGTTGCCTTCTTTGCATGTATCTAGCCTCTTTCTAAATTGAAGTATCTCATCGATCACCGAGTTTCTCTACTCTTGTGGCGTCCAATGGTCTGCGATTCGCCTAGTTCTTTGACGGCTTTTGTGTAACGACTTGGGCGGAGAAGGCTGTTTGGCCAGTATTGTAGCAACAAATACGTTGTAACATGCCTTGTGTAAGGTGGCATGATGAGTTGTCACCGCGATGCCACCCACTCAATTGAAAGACTGTTCTCTAGTAATTCGTTTTACTTGATTTCTGTAGCCTGAATTCCGTTGATCGCCCAACGCGACTCGAGAGCAACCACTACATTTCCACATCGGTACCAGCCACCGGAGACCTTGTAGCATTTTTTGCACATCCCAGATGTAAGTCACCTTAAATCCAACGGATACATGTTCTGCTAGGACGCGGTTCGTGTTTTCTCTGTATGCAGGATGGCGGCTGTAACAGTTCTTCCGATGTTTAGGATTCCCGGCCTGGTTGATGAGCACGCTATCCATGCTCCTCAAGCCGTTCCGAGTCCATACAAAAGCGAATCTAGCGTGGTTCGAGGAAAATAACGAGAGTGCACCCTGGCTGGAAGGATATAGCCGGTAATATGTAGCCTATAGAGACTTGAAGCCTGTTCAACAAGAGAACGAGGCCTACAGAATTGTCGCAGCTCAAATACTCTCCATCACGGAAGGAATTCTCAGGATCTTCGAGTGAAAGCGTAGACGGATAAGAGATGACCCCGATACAAAGCTCATCAAATAGAATAGTGAGAGACCGACTCCGTAAATCACTTTTGGCACATCTGATACCTAACCGTTGCAGTGTTTCTAGTGGACCTCTATCCAGAGGCTATTCTCGAGTTGCTGCCTACATCAGTAGCGATACCGAAACAGTCCTCTATAGGAGATTTGGAGTCCTTCGCGTACATCTGACGTTGTATCAGGAAGTCGAGATTACAGATCTCGAAGGCCAACTAGACGCACTAGACAGATTGGATGCAAGCAAAGCAGGAGACCCAAGCTCACAGGTGAATGATTGGCGCCTGTCAAACTCTATTTCGCGGAAGGATGGACGTGGAAACACAGATCGGAAGGATTTGGTCGAAAAGATTGCCTCGAAGTTGAAGGACTACAATAAGCAATGAACTCCTAGCTTTACGTCCATACTGCGGCTAATCCCAAATCCGGTTCTAGCCCAGTAAACATGTCACTAAATTAAGCGAGCAAACATACATACTAGTCATCGACGACACCCTGACGCATGACATAAGTGATCAACATAGAACAAGATCAGCAAAAAGCTCCACTCTCTGTTCAGTATTTCCGTACCCTTAGGCAGTCTGTGCTCAGATATCTTTGACTTAGTGTTATCTTCAGCACACCTCTGAATTCTGAGATCCAATCATAAATTTGGTATCCGGTCTCTCTTTTAACTCTTCTGTATGATCTAATGTGCCGCGTTAAGTCGGTACGAAACGAAATAGATAGGACTCGTACTTAATGGGGACTGAAGTACAATCACGTAGTCTAGGGATTACAGACGAAAGCTTCAGCTCGACTCTGCAAAAACTTCATTTCCATCCTATCCTATCTCTCTGTATAGCTACGCAGTCCTTGGTTCTATAAGCTAAACTCTCCAGAACCTCTTGTTCTGCACCACCGGCGCCGCAACCGTGAAATCTACACATGATTCGTATGTCTGCTTGGCCCCGGTTCCATACCACCACCATTGAATGACCTAGGGGATAATCAGCACCTCAGTTCCTTGTGTATCAATGTTCGCAACTGCTGTTAATTCTGACAGAGAGAACAAAAAAAATGATCAACTTACACAATCACCTGCTATTGCACACTTGGCACCCAAATCCTTGGGAATCGTGAAGGAGAACTTCTCCTCCGCAGGGACTGTCGCCTTCTTCTCATCTGCGTACTCGGCCCAGTAAACCAGGTTTGGCGATATGATCGTGTTGGTTTTGGTGTCAACAATGCTAACATTCGCAGACCCAAAATGTTTGATTCTGTACAAATCATCAATGTTAGGCCATCGAGGAGGATGTCCTCCGCTCAAGTTGAGCAATGGGAAGTACAACGAACCTCAGATACACTTCCATGTCGACTTTTCTCCTGCTTTATAAGAAACAACATGGTCCTTGTTATCTGCATACTGTAATCCACGACACAGCCAGAGGTTGCATTGATCGGCGTGATATTTTGGATCAAGAGCGCCTGCTTCTGGGAGATCCTCAACGTGTGATGTGTTGTCTGCTTTGATATTATTGGTCACACTTGGTCCGCATGCAGCAAGTGAAGCAGCCTGGTTCAAATCAGCTCATTACTATTAGGATAACAATTGCTGAGAGGATAAGACGAGCAGAACATAACTTACCCCAGGTGCTCTAGGCCACGGATTAGTAAGGATTCCATGCCCAGAAACTGCGCTTGCAAGCGATGCAACGGCCAAAGACTCTTTCAAGGAAAACAACATCGCGTAATTTTCTTTAGCTGCTAAGTCAAAGAAGCTCGAAACGCTGCGTCTGGTTGAAGAGCAAGAATGAGGGGATTTGCCCTTCTTTTGAGCTCAGCGAAGACAAAAATGCCGGACTAGCGTCACGACATTGATGCAGAAATGAATTTGGAGTGTCTTTGAGCGAGAAGTAAGTCCGTGTTTATCAGGCTGTTTGACAGGATGTGTGAGAGAGAGTAACGATCGTCCGAAGTAGAAGGTCAAACGCTGTATATGGATTGAGGCACGGTATTTGATGCGTCGGATATAGTGTGTCATTATTGGTGCTCTGTTACACAGGGATGATAGATTAATAAGAGTGCTTGCAGATTTCTTCGAATATTATTCTGAAACCACTTCACTTGCGGCATTGATATGCCGTCGCGTATACCCTTGCCCAGGAATCGGACGAACTACATCTCGATTGACCTCAGCCATGAAACAAACACTGTTAAATGTTACTGACAAACGCCTTAGGCATGGGTTTCGAATCCAATCACAAGACTTTTTGCTCACTGCAGTACAGCAGATCGGCATTTAGCCTAGCAGTAGTAAGCTGAATGGCCACAGATTGAGCCGCGATACTGGCGTTTCATAGAAGGCGCAGATCATATATGCTTATTTTTTACTCTTTCGCTCAAGTATTCATCCTCCAATCAATGGTAGTTTCTTATTCATTTGTTATTCTCTCAGATTCTTGCGATGACTGACACATTGGGGTGATCACGCAAGCTCAAAGTTCACCGATCAAAGACAGTAGGGCTCGCATCTACTCCCTTTATAACTTTTCGTTGCCTGGTATTTTCTCCATTGTAAGCATCTATGCTATGCTGCACTGATTGATATTTACTTATTGCACATGTACACAACATATAGGTTGCTTTCCTTCACCTGGTTCTTATGTTGATGCTAATTTCTACCGAGTCCGGGTTCCGAAAGTTGAGGAAACAGGATTAGAAGCTAAAACTATACACCGGAGAAAGTAGAGCCACTACATTCCGCGCATAATAAGGAAAGAAAGGTGGGCGACAAGTGCAGTAGCGTGATCCGGGTCTTAGTTTGGGTTAGTAGCTCTCGAACTTTGCAAACGGAAAGTTCGTGACACTCTTTGATCTGCCAAATATACTTAGAGCTTCAAGAACCAGATGTACCACTGTTCTTCCACGCATCATCCCAATTGGCTGTCTATCTGAAAGATCGCGCTTAAGTGGCTTATTCCGCGCCTGACATACCGCGATAGAACTAGCCCAACTCTTGAAAAATGGAAGGGAATAATCTCCCCTTGCTTTACCCACAGAGGCTGAGCAAAGTCGTCTTTAGTAGCGAATAAAGAGACATGACAGGTGTAAAGATGATCTGGTGACATGGTTCTGGAGCCTTGAAAAAAAATGTTAAATATTTCCCGACATCATACTTTAATATCGTGTAGCTGTTTAACACCTTTGCTAGGATAATGATCCGACACGTCGATTTATCCCTTCGTTTAAAGTTGATCGTTTCACCCTGGTCTAGCCCCAAATGCATATTCTACAACATGTCTAGCCTAGGATCACTTTCCTTCTTTGGGAACAGCAATGATCTAACTTTGTCCGTAGACGGCCGTAGACGGGTGAGATTGCGTCGAGCAATATATGGTATTGTCATTATTTTCAGCTCAAAATGAGAATCACAGCGAAGTAGCGGAAGAGCATCCGTAAATGGCCAACTGATCAAACGACTCGGCCTCTCATCCTACGCCTGACTTCTCACCGGCTCCTACATCGTTTATATCTTCAATCCGCAAAACCAGATCATGTTACAGTCCCAGCCGATCCCACTCCATATCATACCATTCAACTCCATCTAGGACTTCAACAATCTTTACAGATAGGAGATAAGAGGAATAGATTGCTGAAGCCTGTACCTCATAATTCATATTTCTCGCAGCCTTCAAGCTCGGAAAGCAGCTAGCTTCCATCGCCTGTTTCGCAGCGCTTGCTATGTATGGTGCTCTAGTTTAAGCTGTGGGGAGTACAGTATGTATTTATAGCTACGACAAGAGTTCCGAGGTGTTGGTGAGTTGCAATAGTTTCAGTGAAGAAAAGTGAGGGACAGATGCACTGTATTTGAAGTCTTTGATATTCTAGGGAAGAAAGTGAATCGTGACGAGATTTGACTCTACAGACTGCATTTGGATCTCGTGCTTCTGTACTGAATCTCGACGTCGGTCCTAATTTGTCGATCGTGCGCCTAGTGAGTGTGCTCCGTACAAACAATTAGCTTATGTATTGTATGTGTCCAAGTGTTGCCTGACTCCATTTTTATTTGAGAGGTGATCCTTGGAATGAACTCGTGCAGTTTGTGTAGTTGCGGGAGGATTATCGGTGAGAAAGTCGCTATAGATACGCAGCGGGTCTTATTAGAGAGTTGAGGAGGCAATGGAGTTTGCCACTCGCCATGTTTTTTTGAGAATCTGTTTCTCCGATTTCGCTGGGAGATATAATATCGGCGTCATACGCCCCTCTGATAGAAGATTCCTTAACTACCTCTTTCACAAAGACTTGGTTGGCAGTAGGTGCCTACAGTAGAGCAATGTATCATTGTTGACAAGTGACAAATCAACAACCTCACCAGTGTGTAAGGCTATAGCTAAGTACTTCTGACATAACAGCTCAATAATATTGATATTTGGAGGATCTCACCAGGTTTTGAAGAGAAGAACTCTATCGGTGCAGGTTCGAAGAAAACTAGTGCCTATAGGCTGTGCTACCACGAGAAGATTCACTGCGGGCAGACGCTTGAAAGACATCATGGCTGTCTCGTTAAACTTGAGATCTACGTGCCATGGGTGGCTCTTTTCAATCAAAAGATACCGGAATGTTTGGCAGAGTGTAACAAAGAAAGGTTCTTGAAAGAATGAGGAGATAGGAGATATTTGCATGCAGATAAGGTTTTCTTTGTTACTTCCAGTACATCGAAAACGGAAGATGTCCACGTACTGCAAATCGGATATTGCTCTTGTACTTTAGAGACCAGGCCAATTCGTCTTCGGCGAAGCGAGAATTAACCAGGCTAATAGAGCAACTGGCTGTCAAAATCACGTAAATATTACATGAAATTGCCTGAAGTAACACTTCAAAGTCGAACTCTTCATTGATAGTCTTGCGATTTTCAATATATTCAATCATAACTTTGTTTGAAATCTCCATTTGGCTTCCCTGAACGCGAATTTTCTTGGTCTGGCCTCGATCAACCCCATCCGCGCTTTAACATTTATATGACTTGTATTTAATGCCGGGATAGAAGCCATAACCATTAGCAAGATTGGCCGTAGAAGTCAAAGACAGGAAAAAGAGTGCAAAATGTAGTCACATTTATGTATATTTTGTTCGCCTAAACCCCCATATTTACAATTTCTCATTCACCCTTCCCTCCTTCCTTCAACTATTTACAATTTGGAACCGGCTCACTGTTGGCCTGTTTCGAATTAGCATGTTATCCAGGCGAGAAACAGGCGAGTCTTACATTGGGAGTAAAAAGCATTTCCAGCAACGCACTTCCAGCCAGCTACACAAGTAGTTGGCCCAGTCCAAGCTGGCCCTCCGCCGCCTAGAGACTGTCAGAATGAATCAAATGACCGTGCAAGGGGACTTACATTGCTGGTATGGACCAGCGGCCGCTGAAGATGTACCTGTAGGCGCACTACTCATCGTCAGCTATGCTTGTCTGGTACACAAGTGTAGCCTTACGCAGAGCTGGTGGTACTGGTCTTCAAAGTTACAGCGGGCGGTTTCGAGCTGGTGGATGGAGTTGGTGGGGAGGTTGAAGTACTGCTCGGAGAAGATGCCGAGGTGGTTGGAGGAGGGAGTTTGCCGGAAGGCACACCGTAGAAGACCCCACGACCATTGGTTCCAACATAGACTTTCCCGTACACTACCGTATCAGCGCAGACTACGTTTGCCCCGACCGCGCCGAAGCCGTGAGCAGCGTCGCTGATCATGACCCAATTTACTCCTACGTCTTCTGACTTGAAGAGCGCGGTTGTACCGCCGATTGTGAAAAATCCATAGATGGCTGGGTATGAAGAAGCAGTTGCAGCAGCACCAAGAGCTATTTCAGTCGTCAGAAGAATACGAAACAAATAAAGTGACAAACTTACCAAAACCCCATCCAGCTGTCACACTTGTAACTTGAGTGAAAGTGGTTCCAAAATTGCTCGAGTGGAACAGGCCGACATCAGTACTAATCCATACGTCACCTGCAACAGTAGGATGGACGCGAATTTGGCTGATAACCTTCGAGGTACCAAGTGTAGCGGTCTTTGCGAATGTCGTGCCCCCGTTGGACGAAACGTAAACACTGTTTGAGATTAGCTAGAGCAGCTATTGAGAAGTGAATGCAACCTACCTGCCAGCAGAAGCTCCATAAAAGTAAGTATTATTCCTCTTGTCAGAAGCAATTGCTGCTGCTGCTGGTAGACTTTGTACATTGCTGAAAGTAGCCGAGTTTTTAGAAATGAGCGCCCCGTTCAGAGTAGACATTAAGAGAATAGTATCAGCGTCAGCTGAGATGGCAACTTTGCCTGAGCCGGTCTGTAATGAGCCGCCGGAGAATGCATTCCATGTCAATGCGTAGTTGGACGAAACTGCGACTGCAGTATCAGTGGTACTGTCTCCTGTTCGAACCAAGCTTGCTGGCTTGTTGCCAGCATAATCAAGGTCTCGAGTCGCGCCGTATGTTGGTGTGTGCCAAGCTTGATCTGGGGCGACGTCGAGATCTTTATGGGTGAAGCCTCCGATGTCGGCAACAGCAGAGAACAGAGTCGGTCCACCAGGTGCAACTAACAGACCAAGTACGGCTGTTTCCTCGATACCATCAGCGAGTGACTTGAGTGTGACATTGTGTTTCGTGTCCCAGGAAAGAAGATCGTGGCCTCCATATATGGTGGCGCCAGTTCCATATAACCAATGATTCGAGTCGAACGGGTCTATGACAAGGGCCTCCATCATCCATCCGACATTTTGCGGGAATTCTTTCGGAGAAGTCTTGTCGTTTAGCCATGGGGCTAGGGAAACATCATAGCCATAGTAGCTAGTCTCGAGTCAGCAAACAGCCATGAAAAGTTAGATGGGCACCGACCGGTTCATGTTAGGGTAGCCACTGAATTCCCAGATAGGTGACCACTTAATGAATGTCAGCGCGGCATCCACAGAGAGAAAGCCACTCAAAAATCTGCTTTTGATACCTTGTACGTGGAGTTTGCCGTAGCATGAACGAGACTGAAATTTGAGGGAACCGGGGTTCACGTACAGTGGCTCCTCCGTTGGTGCTTCTCCAAACTTGCCCATCAGGCCACCAAGAATTAAGAGCTGCTACCATAACAGTTCCTGGATTCTTCAAATCAACAGCTATACCGCCGTATCCGTATGTCGTTGTTGATACGGAAACCGGGCTGATATCAGTCCATGCTCCTGACGTAATGTTGTACTTATGGAGAGTGCCTTTCGTTCCATCATATGGTCCACCACCATCGGAATAAGATACATAGAGTACCTTCTCCGCAGGCGAAAGAACACCCTTGTGTGGAACGAAGCCAAGTTGAGGCTCTCCAGAAACCCAAGCCCCTAGAGAACGTCAGTTGATGATTCAAGTTATAAATTTCGGTGGAGGCTTACAAGTGACTCCGCCGTCCTCGGATTTGAAGACAGACTGTCCGACATCGACGACACCTATATTATTAGCACTATATTAGGCCAGGCATTCCTTGATTAACATACCAACAAAGATCCTAGGCGTAGGAGATCCCTTAGTACCAGTTGTCGTATCGAAAGTAATCCATGCAATTCCAATAATGTCAGAAGTGTAAGATGAGGTCTTATCTTGAAAGAAAGTCCCTTCTTAAAGTCAGGTAGACTCCATGCAGCTGGTTTTGGAATCTTACCTGGCCATTTGAAAGCAGTAACTTTGGAGAAAGTGACTCCGAAATCGGTACTCTTGTACAGACCGTTTCCACTTCTCGCCCCATAATATATAATATTATTGCTCTTGGGATCGATGGCAAGACGCTTGGCAGGACATTAGCTATGTGGTACATCATCTAAAGGGCGACCTCACCTCTCCTATGCCTCGCCCAGGCATGTTTCCGCCGACCTTGAAAGGGAGCTTTGTCTCTGCCCATGAGTTTCCCTGATCGGTGGAGCGAAGTATAGAGCCAGCTTCTGGGTCCCACTCATTGGTGTATTCTCCAACAGCAGCATAGACTCGACCCGTATCAACGGGATCAGTTGCAAGCGCATCGACTCCCCAGTTGTGCCTAATCTGTTAACTTACTTCCAAAGTCGTGTAAAGATGTACTTACCAGTTCGATTGATTAACAGAATCCATCAACGGGGTCCAGGAATCATCGGCATTGAGTCGATAGGCTCCTCCAATATCAGTTCGAGCATAAGCGAGTCCTTTGAGAGAAGGGTTGAACACAATTCCAGGGACGAAACCTCCGCCGCCTAAGATCTATGTCAACTATGAACTTCGAAGGAGTACAGAAACCAATACCTCCAATCTTTACACTCTTCCAAGTGAAAGCTTGAGAAGCCACTGCCTCTACAGAGCCTACAAGCAGACTCGCAACCAGTATAGCCGCACCTTGAAAGAGAGACATGATTTGTGAGACGGACAAAACGGGATGCAACGATCAAGAGAAGACGTTTCAAGGTACAGTGACCTCTATATAGTACTCTGCCCGCTTCTGAATCTGGATCCGAGCCTTGTTCATCCTAGTCAGCTCGTTGATGGAACGCAGGGACGTGAAGCCTAGCTGCAGGGCTTCCACGTTCACTTGAGCATAGTTCGTCTGCCGAGATTGCTCTCAAGTACTGGACGGAATATATAAACACCCTACATCGCGTCTCGCGACACGCATTGTGAGCAGATCTGGGTAAAGTCGGCAATACATTTCGCCATTCCATGCAATGCCACAATATAACGGGATTGATCAGTCCGTAATCGAAAAAGTTCTTCAAGGTACGTCGGCTTCCCCATTGGCTAGGACGTCTGATGTTGTACCTCATGCTCTCTATCTATTGAACGTAAGAAGTGTTCTGACACAAGACTGACAGGGACCGGCGCCGGCTAGGTCAGCCGATGACTTTACCCGGCACGATATAAAGTGCAAGGGAAACATCTGTCTAGTCAGGGACTCAGCGGCTTCTGGATTAACAAACTAAGATGCTTGTCATGTGGACACGATAATTTATTTGACGGAGACTAATTAGAGGAAGAGCGCGAATGGTGGAAGTACATCACCCCGTGCCTGGTGGCACCTTGGGATGAACTAGCCGCGCCCCGCGGGCAGCGGAGGGGCTTCTATGGCGCATGAACAATAATTGATGAAGCTTCAGTATTGGCCGATTGTCCAGCTGCTTTGATGATGAAGGCTAGATATATTGAT
This sequence comes from Neospermospora avenae, assembly GCA_014282315.1. Lineage (NCBI taxonomy): Eukaryota > Fungi > Ascomycota > Leotiomycetes > Helotiales > Ploettnerulaceae > Neospermospora > Neospermospora avenae. Next base: position 22,028 of record JACBAH010007594.1, read on the forward strand.
TGAAAATGATGGGAAAAGGAGAGTCAGGAAGTCAGCTTCAGATAAATGAGTCACGTGAATAGCCTGCCATCAAGGTCTTCTTAAGGACTGCCAGGTTATCACAACTCACCCAAAGCTTCGAAACACTGAAACAGCAACCTCACCAGACACAAAAAACTTTACGAAAAACATCACAACCCAACTGACAAATTAATCCTAGTGGTATCTTTTGAAGAATGACTATTGACAGCTCGCGTTTTGAATATACCTATAGTAGAGTGACGCTCCGCTAGCTCTCCGAGGGCCACTACCGTGGAGGTCGCGTCGCGTATCTCAATGTCCGCTGTTGCCCGAATCTGTGTCTCATTTTTCGCTGTTGCCCGAGTCTGAAAGTAGAGATTTTGCCATTTCAAGAACATATGAGAAAAATAGGAAATTATCCGAAAATTCACATTTTTACAGGCCAAGTTACATGGACTGTTTTTGGAAAAGCCGGATAATTTAATAGCTTACGAACAAAGAGAAACTTTGCTATGTGAGACACTAGGATTCGATCTCCTTCTCTCCTCCTTCTCTCCGACATTAAAATGAACAGATAAAAAAAAGCTATAGCCTCTTTGAGTAGTGAATATATTATTCTAAACGCTCGAAATGATCGAAGTTTAGTGTATTCTCCCTCGCCTAATGTCGGGCCCTGCGCAACGAATTGTGACAACCGCTGGTGCTACTACGAGTACAGTCCTTGCTTACAGTGATAACAGGGAAATTTGTGACGTGTACGGCTCTCGGGTTCTCCCATCTGCGCGTGTAAAAGTGTGACAGATTCGAAATTAAAGAGGGTGAGTTTCAGCTTCCATTTCGTGTACACAGAGCAGAACTTAAAGTTATTAGGAGTACGTAAAGAACCCTTCGATGCTCATATAATGAGGTACTTCATTTACAGCTTCGTTCCTTTAATGAGAGGAAAATCGCGTCTTTTGAAAGTTTATCACTTGATGTGCGAGATGAATTCGATGTATATTGAGCTCTCATTCGGAAAGGCGCTAGCTGCGTCAATATTTGGCCGTGATTCCTTACATCCAGTATGGCTTAGTCAGGCGGTCGACTTTCAAACCAATCGAACTTTGCTCCATTTTCCCTTGCGACATCACTGGCTTATAGGTTTCAACCCTCATTCAACTGCTCATCGTGGCATCAGAGGTTGAATGGCCATCCTTTTGGCGCCCAGGTACTACTTGCCGAGACTGTGGTATCTCTGTCGAGGGTTTTGAAGCCTTCGATCACTTCAATTCCTCGACCCTTGAAGGGCTCCTGGAAGGGGAACCAGATCTCTAGCTGGCTAAGCTTTTGGTAGTTACTTCATACAGACGACGCGAATTTATCCTTAATTTGGTCAAATCTTGCTCAGACCTCTTCATCGCTATCATCGTCGTCTCGTGGCTTTATATTTTTGCTCATGTAAGGTCCTGCGGATTATTAGCACACATATCGCTAGGCATATTTCAACGTTTCACATACCGTCTAGCCAATATCCCAATCGCCTGTAATAATCTCTTGTTCCTACGCCAGAGATAACACTGATCTTAGTGCTACCGTGCTCATCTCGGGCAATCCTCTCAGCTTCCTCCATCAGCAGAGTACCATATCCTTGATGTTGAAACTTTCGAGGGTCGCGAGCATGGACCGGTACCGCAGAGCCATATACGTGTAGTTCGCGAACGAGACTAGTTGGCTGACCGATAAGCTCTGGGCGGAACGTGTACTTCTTGGAACACTTCCTCAGACGCAAGAGACCGATGAGAATATCCTGCTTCGGATCTTCATACGCCAAGAATGTTTCCCAGCCACCATTTGCCGTGTAGTCTCTACGGACTAATTCGACTTGTGATGGTCGAATTTTGTTCTTGACTTCGTTAATACCCACCTCACGAGTTCTGACATCTCGGCAGGTGGTTCCAAAATCCTTCATCCTACTCAATGCCAACTCTCGCAAATTTCCGTTCTCAACGCCTGATGTGACCAGTGGCATGGGAATATCTCTCTGCACTCGGTAAATACGTGTCCAAGGTGGAACGAGAGCCAGAATTCGTGCCACGATGTCGATGAGTGCGTTCGGGGTGTAGTTCTTGTATCTGCCCGTTCTCCAGAGCTCGTACAGTCCAGTTCCACGGATGACAAGAGTCGGATAAATCTTCAGGCCATCTGTTCGGAACGCTGGGTTCTCGAAGTATTCCCTAAATTGGTCCAAATCTCTTTCCATACCAACATTTGGCAAATCTGGCATCATGTGACTGACAACTTTGAAACCAGCGTCTTTTGACAGGCAGAAGGTCTCTGCCACAGACGCAACTGTATGGCCTCGATTTGTGTCCCGAGCAACATCCTCGTAGAGAGATTGTACACCGATTTCCAATCGAGTACATCCGTAACGTAGCATATCGGTCAAATGTGTGGCAAGACAGTAATCTGGCCGAGTTTCGATTGTGATTCCCACGCATTTGATATTGCTCATCTCGCCGGCCTCCACTGCTTCGTCCACGTTATTTCCCTGATATCCACTAAGTGCATTATGTAATTGCGAAATGAAGCTTTCTCGGTAGCTTTGTGCCAGAGACATGAATGTTCCTCCCATTATAATATATTCGACTTTATCCACACTATGTCCGAGAGCCTTGATCTGGTCTACACGTCCTCTTGCTTGCTCGAACGGGTCGTATCGTGCTCGGATAGCTCTCATTGATGTGGGTTCATAGCCGGTGTATGATTGTGTTGAGTATTCAAAGTCGGAATCTGGTCCACCGGGACAATATACACAAATGTTGCCTGTGTAAGCAATATGCGGACATCTGTGAGGTTTGCACATCACAGCAACGACTGCAATACCTGATGCACTTCCTATGCTGAAATCAGCCAATAAACTCTGTGCAGTAAGGACATTACCTTACGGATGGGTTTGGCTATCAGTTTTGGGAGAATGTATTTCTTGTAATGCTCCGGAATTGCAGCAATGATAGCTGTGAGTGGCGGCATATTGCTTAGCCTGTGCTTCTTCGACATCTTTGCGCGCAGACTGTTCAAGTTCACGTCTTTCTTGGGAACCGATGGATTCTGCTGAGCCTCATGATCTTGAACCAGGAAGCTGACAATGTCTGAACAAGCGCGTAACGCTCTCTCGTTTTCCGGTGGAAGAGTTGGATCGTTCGGTTTGCGCTGGCGCTCAGCCAGCGTCATTGTGTAGGTCTCGGTAGCCATTTCCCCAACCTGATTTGTCTCTTTCTGCTGGCTTGTAGGTCCGAATTCACTGCCAATTACACACGCGAAATGAGATAGCTGTTGAGATGTTGTTGTTGCGCAGACCTCAAAGCAGAGCAGATTAGATCGTGGTGGGGTTGGTCACTCGAGGCTCAAGCAAATAATTATTTTAGAGTACAGGCCAGTCCAAGAAATCATCCCGGTCCCGTCGAATCCCGGCACCAGTCTCGTCGCGGGCCCAAGCAAAGCTCCGATCAACTCTTTTGAATTAAGTTATTCAAGACCTAAACCCATTCTTTCCCAAATAAACACCCTCGAACTTCAGTCCCTGACATCCATCGTGCCAGGCAAGATGCAGGCTTTCTCAAGATGTGCCAGACCAGCTCTGCAAGCTGCTGTGCGAAGACAGGCATATTCTACCTCGAGCTCTCCTTATGCTCTCACTGCTGAGAACCTTCGCATCAATGGCGACACCAAGGTCATCTATCAAGGCTTTACTGGAAAGCAGGGAACGTGAGTATTGGATCTATCATGGGGAAAATAGTCTAGGGTAGGGGCTAATCGAATTGCTGCAGGTTCCACGCGCAACAAGCTATTGAGTACGGTACGTGTTCAGAAACTGTATAGACAAGCTGGAATCATATCTGATAGGGAATTAGGCACACAAGTAGTTGGAGGGACAAATCCCAAGAAGGCTGGGCAGACACATCTTGGACTTCCTGTCTTTGCAAATGTCGCAGATGCTGTTAGACAAGCAAATGCCACCGCTTCAGCTATTTTTGTTCCACCTCCTCTTGCCGCTGCAGGTATCGAAGAGGCTATTGCTGCTGAGATTCCTTTGGTTGTCTGGTACGTATTCTTCTTGGCGTGTAAAAGCGCATACTGACCATCTTGCTAGCATTACCGAGGGTATTCCCCAACATGGTACGCATTACCTTCTTACATACCTCTGTCCGACCTAATAGATATATAGACATGGTCCGAATTACCGATATCCTCAAGACACAAGGAAAGACACGATTGGTAGGACCTAACTGCCCGGGTTTAATTGCTCCAGGTCAATGCAAGATCGGTATTATGCCAGGATTCATCCACAAGCGCGGTCGCATCGGAATTGTCTCTCGTTCCGGAACTCTTACGTACGAGGCTGTCAACCAGACGACCCAGACTGGTCTGGGCCAGTCCCTTGTCGTAGGTATCGGAGGTGATCCATTCTCTGGAACCAACTTCATCGACTGCCTCAAAGTATTTTTGGAGGACGAAGAGACAGAAGGTATTATCATGATCGGAGAGATCGGAGGATCTGCTGAGGAAGATGCTGCCGAGTTCTTGAAAGAGTACAACACTGCAAAGAAGCCTGTGGTTTCGTTCATCGCTGGAATTTCCGCACCAGCAGGTAAGCTTTCCGACCTGATTATTCTATAAAATATGGATGCTGACTGGTTGATCTATAGGTCGTCGCATGGGACATGCAGGTTAGTTTGATTCCACCTGTTCCTCTTCTCGTTGATTCGGGTTTTCAGAAAATTGCCTGTTTACGTGATTTCGGTTCTGGGTCAAAAACTTCTTGAAACATGTGTAACGTTCATTTGCTAACTGTATACACCAAAGGCGCGATAGTTAGCGGCGGAAAAGGAGGTGCGGACAGCAAGATCAGTGCATTGGAAGCAGCTGGAGTTATTGGTAAGTCTCTTTTCTCTTATTTTTTTGATCCTGTGTGGTGTTTGTCATACTGATATCTTGATGTAGTTGAGAGATCCCCAGCCATGTTGGGCAAGAGTTTGCACGCTGAGTTTGTCCGTCGGGACTTGATTTAGGAGAGCGTGGACTAGTAAGATGGAGTAGTAAGACATGACTGTATTCGTAGATAGATTTTGCTTTTCCATGATCGCGGATATCCTACAGAAACTGCCAAGTTGTAAGCGTGTATGTTTGTGAATTCTGGAGCATGTCAGCTGGACATCATCAAACTTTCAGAGGATGAAAGCTGTCGATCATCCATTAGATGTTCTTAGGTCATCACTTCCTTTCATATCATCATGAAGGCGTACCTAGTGAAAATACTTGTTGATTTCGCGTCGCTTAAACGAGTCTACCGACAGGAGCCCGGCTACCGTAGCTACCTAGCGAGACTCGATCTAATGTGAATGGGAAGCCTCATCAAAAGCTACCACTCACGGTATGATGTTAGGATTAAACAAGGTTAGCCTTTCACTTGAACTGTGTTAGACCTCACATTTCTCATTGCTTTCCAGAGTCTTATTCGCCTCGATACAGAACATTTAGGATGAAATGTAGATTACAGTGTTCGCCGTCCTGATTTAAGCTACCATACCAGGTATCCTGTTCACGGCCGGACCCGATACCGTAGCCCGTTGCGTGTCAGATGAAGCCAGAAGTGAGCCTGTTAATCAAAACCCATATTCTTTAACGTCATATAATTCTGAATGTCGCAATTTAGTGACGACGCGACTTCACTCAAAATGAAGTCACGATGGTTAAGTTTCACTTTGACAAACAACGCAGTCCATTTCGGAGGAGTGTCGTGGAATCTTTGAAAAGAACCAGTATCAACTACAAATTCAACTTCCTTAACATGATGTGAATTAGGTCGGCCTCCTAGTCCATCTCATACGAGGCATCTAATTTCGAACGAACGATTCTTATTAAATCTCAGTGCCTGACTAAATAATCTAGTTTACATTGATAGTGCTCATGCTCCATCGTAAGCAAATGACTAGATTTATCGTTAAGCAGCGTTCCGCCCCTGGTAGCGTTGCAGCACCTTATTGCCCATTCGGCTGAGTTGTGTCGCTCAAGAAGCCTGCCCTTCAAGCGTAGTAGTAACCAGAGCAACAAGCAGGTCGTCTAAACGTTGTACGAGGATATCTCATTTTATGGGGCGTTGAGTAGCAAGATGGAGCAAGACATGACTTTATTCTCAAAGATATCTTCATTTTGCAGGTGAGAAGTCTATTCGGCGGCAAGTATAAGCGAAAATAAACCATCCATCATCGTGTGTGTATATTCGACCCCGGTTTGGATGATAATCTCTCGCAATACAAATAAAGAAAGTTGAAATACCATTAATTAGCCGAATTGCCACTGCACGGACTATAAAGCGCTTCGAGGGTTTTGGGAAGGATCGCGAGCCCCAGAAATGATAAGCCAGGAGAGCAACGACATCAGAATTCAGAGCGTACCTTGACAGCAAGTTTTGCACAAGTACACTTCAATCAAGTATCAAAAATGCTAAGTTATTCTTCAAGGGTCTTGCAGGAAATAGTGCGATACCCTCAATGACTACTCAGCAGTAAAATTGCACGTCCTTTTAATGGCCCTTGAGACCCTGGGAGTCAGAACGAGTAAGAGTTGCCCTTGTCCTTCCTTCTGTATCTGTCCAGGCTCGGGAGAGGAAGTTTCAAATTACTTCATCATAGTATTGCTTTTGAGCTCACTCTATTGCGTACTTTTAAAATGTTGTGTCGGTCCAGAAGCACTAGATGTTCCTTGAGACCGACTCTTGCGAGTGGCGAGACACTCACGCTTCGAAAAACTGGGATGATCACTCCCAGCAGTCTTTTGAGAGTTGAAATTCTGTTTTTTTTTTTTATCTTCTTTGGGCTTGCTGCATTGCCGATTCGACTTCACGTTCATTTGTCCCGGGCACTCAAGCCGCCGGTACAAAGTCCCGGAAGAATGGACGTTGGGGTCAGAACGCGGAGAATGTTCTCTGCTGTTCAGATGATGCCAAAAGTACCTTCCAATCAAGTAGATAGCGAGAATGGGTTGCAAATCCGAGCTGCTTGGAACTCTTGTTGACATAACGAGCTGAGCTTCCCAATCTCTTAACACTTACTCCAATATTGTTATTCCTTTAGAGCTACCTTGACAGACTTGCTCTGTCTCTTGATCTGTCATAGCTTTGCATTGTGTTTCATTGGCATCTACCTTTGTCTTAAGGTCAAAGCCCAGGAGGATTTGGTATACCCATGAGACGTTCCGGTCCTACGACTTCTCATTGGGGCGGTAAGCCTGTTCCAACATAACATCTACACCTTGAAGACCCATATTCCGGGCTTGGGTGGCTGTTTCATGATTAAACCCGACCAGATGACTCGAATCGACCAATCGGAGCTCAGTTCCGTCTCCATGGAATCGCAGGACTAACAGTGAACATCAACGGCTGGACCTCTAGACAATTGGGGTTCTTCAAATTTCTCTCGGACGCGGACTCCAGAAACGGACTGATCATTTCCGGACTACCACGTATCTTGTCGTCCTCACTGAGCGTAAAGTTGTCGACGGAATCGTTCCGGAATCGTACTTCTCTACCCAAAGTTCGTTTTGAGATTTATTGGCCACCATGGGAAGTATGTCTACAAGTGTCAATTGATTGCTTTGATCGGTATAGCGACTGGTCAACAATACCATAAGATATCTATGATCAACGCCTAGACCGCATGCTTAGACCTCTCGATCATGAGTATGATTGGAGATCGGGCTTCTCCAGCGGCGCTACCCAACCGACAAATTCTGAAATGTTACAGCGCAACGTAGACTCGCTTGGCGGCGATAGTTCTAGATGTTCTTAACTGCAACTTCAATTGCATTATTTCTTCAATGGTTGAAGCACTTGGGAAACTGGTCGGGGACTTTCTTTGGTGTTCATTGTTTCTCCACAGCACTTTTACGGCATACTCATTCTACTGATGACTGTACGGATGACTTTGCGTTTTCCCATCTTTGGAATGGTGGGCTATCCTGCTTTGGCTTTGAAGCACTGTTATTGTAATTACCTGTGATCACTGAAAAGCAATGAAACTTCTTCCTTCGCATGATATGCCTTGAGTGACCATGAGACTATTCAACGCTTGTCTGAATTTTCTTCTTGTGATAATGAGCCTAATCATGTGGCAAGTCTTGTTTACCCGACTCATAATGACAAATACCTAGGTATGCTCTCCCCACGACAAAGAGTGTTTGCTTACACGCAACATGGTCATTATATGTTTTTCTGTTTGAGCAAGTACTAAGAATGGATTATGCCATATCAGAGAATGGTTCCATGTATACATACATACACATCAATTAATTGTTTGGTAAGCTTGAGATACTTTTAGAAGCGCGCTGCGCGTAGTACTATGAAATGAAGGTACAGCACAGTACTCCCGTATATAGTCCGTGCACAAATTCAATAGAAGAGCCCCTCCACGTCCAAACCCCAGAGTCACATTCAACGACGTCCAAACCATTCCCAGTCAACACAGCGTCACCTGCTCCCCATACTCAAGATGATTTCTGGCATACTGATTTTCAATCAGAAGGGAGAGAATCTCATCTTCCGTGCCTTCCGCAACGATGCAAGGCCTAGGCTGGCTGATATATTCAGAATCCAAGTCATATCTAATGCTCAAGTCCGCAGTCCTGTGCTTACGTTAGGTTTTTTACCCCAAGCCTTTATATACTCAATGATCCTGATTGACCAGGCTCGACAACCTTCTGCCACGTCAAACACGAGAATATCTACCTGGTTGCGATCACCAAGAGTAACGCGAACGCGGCGCTGGTATTCGAATTCCTGTACCGGCTGATTGCTCTTGGAAAGGGATACTTCGGGAAGTTCGATGAGGAGGCAGTCAAGAACAACTTTGTACTGGTCTACGAGCTCTTGGATGGTCAGTCGGACAGTGAAGTTTAAGACCGGCGACTAATATCCAACAGAGATTCTGGACTTCGGATACCCCCAAACTACAGAAACGGATACATTGAAGATGTACATCATGACGGACTCAATAAAATCGGAAAGAACAATGGAGGACTCAGCCAAGATCACCATGCAAGCTACCGGCGCATTATCATGGCGGAAGGCAGATGTCAAATACCGCAAAAACGAAGCTTTCGTTGATGTTATTGAAGATGTCAATCTCCTCATGTCTGCTACCGGAACGGTCCTCCGCGCGGATGTCAATGGTCAAATTGTGATGCGTGCATACCTTACGGGAACGCCAGAATGCAAATTCGGACTTAACGACCGACTGCTTCTGGACGGTGATGCTGTCTCTTCTTTGGAATCTGGTAATCGACTGGGCACGAAGGCAACCAAAGCTGCGGCAGGAAGTGTTACGCTGGAGGATTGCCAGTTCCATCAGTGCGTCAAGCTTGGGAAATTCGATACAGACCGAATCATATCTTTCATCCCTCCTGATGGCGAATTTGAATTGATGCGATATAGAGCGACAGAGAACGTCAATCTGCCTTTCAAAGTTCATGCTATTGTCAATGAAGTTGGAAAGACCAAGGTGGAATACAGCATAGCCATCCGAGCCAACTACGGAGCCAAGCTATTTGCTACAAATGTTGTTGTACGAGTTCCCACGCCACTGAATACCGCGAAGATTACAGAGAGGTGTACACAGGGGAAGGCGAAATACGAACCGAGCGAGAATAATATCGTGTGGAAGATACCCAGGTTTACTGGACAGAACGAGTTTGTTTTGAGCGCGGAAGCGACCCTGACGAGTATGACGAACCAGAAAGCCTGGTCGAGGCCTCCATTGAGCTTGAACTTCAGTCTGTTGATGTTTACGAGCTCGGGCTTGCTTGTAAGATATTTAAAGGTATTTGAGAAGAGCAATTACTCGTCGGTCAAATGGGTACGCTATATGACGAGGGCGGGATCTTATGAGATACGGTAAGTTTCATTCCAGTATCGCATAATTGGCTGTGTTACTGATGTTCGCTAGGTTTTAATTGTTCTTCATGGAGTCTTGGTGGGGCTTGCATAGCATAGGCGTCTGGAGGTAAAACATATTGTTAATATCAAATGAAAGTCAAAATGACCTAAGGCCAATATTGTTTCAAAAGGTGCGATGTCTTGCTGAATAAATAGCAGAGAGAGAACCGGTTTTGGGATGTGAGATAGATGTGCTCGATTGTGCAAATCTTGTCAAGGATGTTATCTACTTACCTCAGTACACACATATCATTCCCTCGCCCAGCCAGTATTCTGGAAGAAAATGAAAAGAAGCTGTGGCACGCTTCCGTACGCAGATTTCACGAATCAATCATTGAAATTCTGTTTATGAAGAGTCACATGATCTCATACCTGCTCCCTGAGTACCAACCATTATCAAGCTCAAGTGAAGTTGAGCTATCAGGAGGCACTTTCATTCTGATGCCAGCCTTCTGGAAAACTTGGAAGCCAAAGTTTGTGCTTGTTGGAGGAGAAACATGTAGATCTTTGAGATAGGCGAAAGGGGAAGGGATGACGACGAGCACCACGATGCCATGGCGTAAAACGTAGTAGAAAGGAGCTGCGAGATAATCAAAATGGAATTTCGAAGGTCAAAAATCTTGCGGTCGCGATGTTGCAGGTAACACCAAAATCATCAGTTCCTTGGTAGGAGATTGTGCTGTGGCCATCGCATATTGACACCGAAATTCTAGATACAAATTTCGTGGGCTCGGACTTCCAACTTCACATTGTTTTAGGAGATATAACAATGTCTTGCTTTCATTCTCAAGGAAACCACTCATCGATGGTCTTTGAGCGCCACTACATTCCTGCTGCACTACCAAGCGATGTAAACGATACAGGCGAGTAAACATGGATTCGGCACTTATAGCTCTCCATCTCCCCATCGACACTCGAGATTCCCACGTATATCAACCCCAGAACGCCAGGCCAGTAACGACGAACGACACAGCAAGAGATCTTCAACAAAATGGACGACTTCGCTCAGATCCAGCTCGGTAAAGATCAAAAGGCATCTGACAACACGGACAACTCCATCCAAGATTACGCCAACTCAGTGATCTTCTCCTTTGTTGGCGTCCTACTCTTCATCACCTGCGTCCTCTGCGGTATGTGGTTTTACCGCCTATACACTACGCGCGGTTTCCACCTCGCAGACTTTGAGCTTCTGTCCACTGAGGCGCGTTCACTCGCTCAAGAAACAAGGATTATTCGGAGAGACGTCGAAGGAGATTACTCCTCTGATCTAGCAGTCAAGATCGTGAATATGGAACGCATCAATGCGGCTGAAGAGCTTGATTCTGGGATCAGAATTGCGTTGGGTGCTTGGGAGGACATTATGCAGCCTGATGAAGGGGATGCACTGGACTTGGAAGATGGCGCTGGAAGAGGTAAGATTGATAGAAAAGGCGAGAAGCGACTTAAAGAGAGGAGAAAGAGTCATGGGAGGTATATCATCGGGTTGATGAGGGGGAAGTGTTCTGAAGGTGTGGAGAGGAGGGAGGAACTTAGTCGTGGATTGCAGGCTATGCATTTAGAGATATTGTCGAGGTAAGCCCATCCAATGTCTTTGCTGCTAGAAGATCACTGTTTTGATATATTGGAGAAGAAAAATCGATGTTCAAGCTAGTCCTATCAACCGTCGTTTGGCGAGCGGAAGTAGTAAGCATGTGTTTCCGAGAAAAGCAATGGTGTGTACAATATATCTCGCCTATGCAAGAGCAATTCACTGTCTAACTTCCCTCAGTCGGAACAATTTCGATCTCTTTCTCATTCGCAGCCATCGACTGAACCTCCTATGGTATGTCTCCTCCTCGTGTACAGCTTGTCTTCTGTGCACTGGGTGATTGCTGACAGATTCTCTTGCAGAACGACAAACATGTCTCTTCGTCTCGTTCCGCTCGCCGATCTGTTGTGACAAATGCTACCAGTGCTTTGCTGCCCATACCTCAAAGATCCACAAGTACTCCTTTTTCAGAAGACGAGAGGCATGATATGCTCGGGCCGATGCAAAAGGAGAGTTCCTATGTGTAAGTATACTTTTACTCACGCATGGGATCGCTGAAGGTGTTTGGTCTGTTGGGGCCGTGTTTCTTACATGATTGGTGCAAGGATTGTTCGTTGTGCAGATACACACAGGGCAGGGACGGATGACTCACTCCGACAATCGTTGCTACAAGAGTCTCAATTTCATAGGAACCTCAACGCAAGATATGAATATCGCTATCACAATACCTTCTCTTTAATTCACCGTCTCATTATCGTTGCAGAAAAGCTCCTTTTAAACTAGACCTCTTTATTCTTCGGCTTTAAGAATTCTGCTGTGGCCTTCTCGAACAAGCAGCAAGTCTAACAAGGATTATCTGAGTGGAGTAAATCGGAATTTAATGATTTGGATGTTCTCATATTCCCTCCCTTTTGCACATCGAATTGTTATCTCCAGACTTGATTCAAAGGGTGGGAGCAACAGTTTCGATCCACAGTATCGACCCGTCAACTCGCAAGCTCGTCGGTTTTTGACAATTATTGCATTGAACAAAGTGGTCTACAACCTGTCTCTTTATTGACATAATAGTCTACCAGCGCCATTCTTCGCTAAAGACTACCCTTTTCGTCTCAGTTCAATGCATCAGTGACATCCATTAAGCTCGCGTTATTTGTACATGTGGATCCCTGGGGCCCCATGCCGATAGATATCCCTATAATGGCGATGTATGTCCGAGGAATTTTCATCTTGCATCTTAATATCGGTCCTTGGTAGAAACAAGAGCACGTTTTGTCTATTTACGAGTTGCATGCCCGGATTCTGACGAGATTTGGGGAGCGGGAACGTAACCCTGTTCTGATCTGCACTTCGTGTACATAACGACTCAATTACGAGATATGGAACGCCTTTGATAGACCTTAAAGGTGACCAAGCTGGCCGGCTTTCCAATTTCGGAAGCCGCACAACAGGTATTGCCCGTGCGATCAGTTAGACTTTCGAATAACTTGTTTGACCGCAAAGCAAAATTTCTGGTTTACTTTAATTCTGTGTAGACCACATGGCATGATGATTCCGAAAGGATGTTGCCTTTGCCCTCTGGATGATGGCAAGGGTACAGTCATGGGCTCGAGTGCGCTGTGTAAGTATGGAAAGCTCCGAAAGAACGGTCCATCCATCGCGCTGGTACCAATCAAATACCCAAGCCAGAATTACTGGAATCCTCGGGATGCCCTCATTCGATGGCTGACATCCCCGTCCTTGTAGATTGACTGGTTTGCGCATGAAGCGGGTCTACCACATTCCCGTTCAAGCCAGGATCGACGTCCCGACTCCCAGCGCAACGGTTGCTGGAATTCCTACGCCAGGAACCGTTTCTCACCTCTCTCTAAGTAATACTAAATTCCCTCAGGTACCTGGCGGGCAGATTCAAGCGTACGACTGCGACCACTTCCACCCCGACGGTATCACCAAGTCGGTATCACAACATGGCCGATGCCGATGCTGTTATAGAGGTGGTTAGATGGCAATTCTGAGCACACGTGGGACGTTGAGCTGACATTCTTAATTAGCGCAACAACGAGGCCGAGGCGTATGTCATTCACCTCAGCAACGAGGATTACTAGCTCACGTTCAAAATAGAGACACTTTCTCAGTAGATTCCAGCATCACACAGTATCGAATCGAAAACGGTCGGCGCTATCATGCCTACAAAGATGGCCTTTACTGGTAGAAGTCTACACGGGAAGGTAAACCTGAAGCATACTGACCAAAAGCAGGGCGCCAAACGATGAGAGACAGAATGAAAGTCTCGATATCGAGTAAGTGATCGCGACTCGGGAAGTGTTACACAGCTAAATTGCACCCCGAAGACATCACAAATATCTACTATGTCTCGACCATAAATTAGTACTCGCGCCTATCGACCATGATATTCAGGTGAGGATTACATTTTTCTTCGCTGTTTGATCGAACGGACACCAGCTTACTGAACGGTTTTACAGAGGGCACTCGATATCGGAACAGGAACCGGCGTATGGGTTAGTAAGCCTTCTTCCAGCTTGACATGCATCCTGACATTGTGCCATAGGCAATTGATTTTGCAGACGAATATCCCGATACTGAAGTCATAGGGACGGACCTTTCTCCTATTCAACCTTCGCTAGTGTCTGTAATCATCATTCCGCTTGAGTATGCCTGCTAACGATCGTTTTTCAGACCACCGAACTGCAGATTCGAAATAGATGATGTCACTGATGAGTGGACCTTTCCCAAGAATCACTTCGATTTCATTCATATCAGAGCCTTGTTTGGCTCTATTGAGGATTGGCCTGCTTTATACGCGCAAGCCTTCAAGTAAGTATTTCTATCTGCTGGTGTGTTCAGAACACTGCTAACCATTTCCAGACACGTCAAGCCCGGGGGATACATCGAGCATGTTGAAGGCGCTATTCAGGTATATTTTTTTCGAGCATCATCATCACTCTGAGCCCCAACAGCACTATCAACCTCTTCATCGATCTTTGATCAGACATGAGACTTGCCGAGAAGGTGTCTATTCAACAAAACTATACAGAGTCTGACTTTGAAAACTTGAAGTTCAAATCTGGCAACAATACGCTCGCCGCGGATAGTCCTTTGAAAACAGTTACAAATGTAGGTCTGCCATGTTGATCCTGACTACGGATGGTCTCAACCAGTGGACTGATGTGGAGTAGCTCTTCGTAAGGGCAGGTGATATTACGGGCCAGACATTTGAAATCGCAGACATCATGAAGCAAAAGATCAGAGAGGCAGGGTTTGTGAACGTTGTCGAGAAGGTGTACAAAATCCCACTAGGGGGCTGGGCAGCTGATCCAAGACTTCGAGAGATAGGCGAGTTTGCCATGTTGGGCTTCGAAACTGGCTTGGAAGGATACGCGTTGGCGACCTTGACCAGAGTGCTAGGGGTGAGAGTGGCCATGTCAAATATATTCTGGGATAATCGCTGATATTGCCATAGTGGAATACAGCTCAAGTACAAGTATTCCTGTTAGTCCTGAACTTCTGGTACCGACCAATTATGGCTGACCTTTCTTCAGTGCGCAATTACGAGTGGCAATTCGAGACTCAAATACTCAGCTTTATCATGAAATGAAGGTTGTCTATGCACAGAAGCCACAAAAAATAGCATGATTATTATGATTAGATGATATATTTCCCTCCTCAATGTCGCATTATCTTGACTTACGCTTTGATACCATTGTCCTGCTAAGCAGCTTCGATTATCCTTTCCAACTAATAAGCCAAGACTGTACCCTTCTGTTACTGTTTCCAAACCTCGTGTTAACATGTTGCTTCCTGCGACATTCGCTTATCACCAGATCAGGACTAGCTTACCAGGGAGTTATACACTTACCTAGCTAGCTAGAGACTCTTCTCTCCTGTTTCGGGTGCACTGGTTGATAGCATGTAATATGCTAAAATTACATCTAAGGAGACCGAAACTCGATTGCCGTCTCGAGCCATTCATCTTGAAGCTCACTTCGTCTGAAGTTGCAACTGACTCTTTGGTTTCATATTACTTCTCGATGGATTTGAAAATGTGGTTGCTATGACTGTAGTCGTAGTGAATAGCGAGAAGTACCCTGTTTGCAATTTCCTCGAACTGGATCGCTTCCTCTTGGTCTACGAAATCTCCCATAAAGCTTCAGATAAATATTTCATGCTATTCCAGCTCGAGCGTCTAAGCGCTAGTAATGTGCTAGAATGGCATTGGACCGATGCCAAAGGTGCCAGATAGCCTTTCCAAGATCTCAAGCATTTTTGATGGCTGATGTGCCAAGAATCCCTAGGGAAGCGCACAAGGTGTTGCCTATTGGTAACGCCAGAACGTGTAGCTAAAGCGGTGCGCAGTAACTCCTGGAATATCTTACTACGTCTGGCCGATTGACGATATTTGACGCTGTCTCTCCCATCGTTAAGTTGATACCTGAGAGTATCGCCGAAGCAAGTGCAAGTCCTGTCAAGCCCTTCGTCCGGGTGTTCCGGCTTCGAGACCTCCTCCAATGACCATACAAAAGACGAAGAGTCCGATGACTACTGGTGGTAGCAGAATCGATCTGATAGTGACCATGATCTTTACTTCGGTGACCGGGATGCTAAGCAGTGGCATGGATCCGAAAACGAATACGGGGTCCAAGGGCCGCTGTAGGAAATCATCAGCATTAACGTTCAATGGACACACAGCACGAAGGAAGATCAAATACACCCCGCCATGAAATCAAACCAACAGCAATGAGCGAACTGCCTACGGTCCACGCACTAGTCGAGAAGCCAAAACTCCGCAAGAATGCTGCGTAGTCCCCCCATGACTAGGTCCAGTTTTCAGGAGGAGAAATCGAGATCAGTATCTGTCCATGGATTTCTGTGTTCGAGATGACATGGTCAAAATGACCTAGTCTAGATCATTTAGTTTCAAAGTTCCGAAAGAAACGCAATAGACAAGCCATTGCTAGAGAAGTGGGTGCCCTGTTTCGAGATACAGGATTTTGTAAACCTCGAATCAAGGAATCTCCGACGCGTTGCAGAAAGACCTTTTCGAAGCTGTCGAGGGGTTCCTTTGATTCACGTTGAAGGAGAAGATGAAGGTAAGTTGTAACGTGTAAAGTGGTTTACCGATCGTTAAAGAGTGTGCAGGATCATAGCATAATTCTGTCAGTATCAAGGGGAGGCGAAGCTTTGCTAGAGACCAAACTCCCTGCAACGACTCGCGGAGGTGAGCAATTCCACGTAAAATATCCCTAGCTAGTTCTAAGGGAAACAGAGAAGCGAGTATCAACAACTTTCAGGATCTTAAAGAAGCAATCAACATCGCAGACGATCCATACGACCATGAAAAAAAAGAACGCATGGAATTGTGAATAAGATTGGGGAGGAGACGTAATTCGTATTTGATTCCGTGAGGTTTTTCTTCCGACCGAGTGAAGATGTTATAGCAGGAGCGGTGCCGACTTGCGTAAGCAGGATGGGGAGAAGATGGTGCCGATCAAGGTCGGGGGGATGGGCAGCAGAAGAGGTTACTAAGGGCGGAGTGTAGACATGTGAGTAGTATTGCAGCGAGAGCCAAGGGAGAGATCTGAAGACTATGGCTGGGCTGATCAATTATGTTGGTTACAAGGTAGACTGCCCAGCAACCAGCCTCGACCTAAGGACTGTAAGGTATTGTAAGTGAGGGGTGAAAGAATCTGTCTGCTTTTCCGGCATGTCATTCCACCGTGTCACTTCTCCAACATCCATGCCAGAAACGTCCAAATATTCAGACGAAGATCCAATGTCATCCATCCATCATCTTGTTGAATCCAATGTCACGAAACGGCTTCGAACATTGACGGCGTGCAACAAAACTCTAAATCCCTGCTCCTGTCCCGCTCTTAGCGTTATCGATGGCGCCATTGGCACGCGATCTACCTAAACCAGACTTAGCCTAGCCTCGGGTAGCTGTGGAGCGAACGCGCTAGATGTCCCGCGGTCAAATCGCGTCGCGTTGGCGTGCCGGATGCGTGACGCTCGATCGATTGGGGAGATGGGATGGATTGAATAGATTGATCGTATTACGGCGACTTGAGAAGGTGCGTGAGGCATATCATCTGGGAGAGAGAGAGAGAGAGAATGGCAAAGCTCTCAGATTACCTGCTTTGCTTGTCTGGATGTAAGGTCCTTTAGATGCTTTTCTTACCATCGGACTTTGTGCATATCCATCCGCCTCAATCTTTCAGCCACCTTGAGCAGGGAAGCATGAAGCTAGCTACCTAGATTCGCCTAGGAGTACAATTGCAATGTATGTGCAGGTCTGTAAAATCAATCGGCTCATCCCGAGCCACCTGCCATCAAAAGAGTGCCGTATGCGTACAAGCTAGCCTATAGAACCAGATCCTGCTTTCTCCTTTGGTGCTGTAACTGCAAATATTGGTCCGCTTGGTATAGTATGATATAATATGATACAAGTGTTACAAACTCGTACACGCTGCGCTTTTCCTCCGCTCTGTTCCATCCAGCTCCGGAAGAGATGCTATTATGAGCGTCAGCTCGTTTTTTGTTGCGCCTGTTCAAGCCCTTCCATCACTGTCTCGACAGTGAGATTGATACCGAGCCCGACGCCGTTTCCATTTCCATTTCCATTTCCGTTACCATTCAAATTCTCCTTTACGCTTTCGAGCCCTGCAACGGCCATTTCAAGCGCCATCGCCTCTTCATTCTCGCGCATAAGATCTTCTTCCTGCCGCCTCAATTCTAGCTGCTCTTCACTCTCCGGCGCAGTGTCTGCAATCGCATTCTCGTTCTCATCCAAAGGAATATCTCCCGTAGGTGGTGG
>JACBAH010007595.1:0-40352 GCA_014282315.1 Neospermospora avenae
GTCTCCAATGCCCCGTACCTAGTCCCGGTCACCCACATATTCCCCATGCTCCTCCACTTCCCCAACACACTCCTTAACCGCTCCTTCTCAAAGGGGACTTTTTCCCTCCTAACCGCCTCCAAAATCCCCACCGCAACCTTCCTCCCATCCAGTGGCGGGCTCCTCAACAACCTCCCCACATCCTCGAGGCTCAACTCCGGATTCTCATACCACAGAAAATAAGTTCTTAGATTTCTGCCGCGTTGAATTTTCTCTGGCATGTTAGGCGGGCGAGGAGCGTAAGAATTTGCGTGGCGGGGGTAGCGGTTTTGGATCGAGTCGAGGTGTGTGGAAGCGAGGGTTTCGGCAGCGTGGACGAGAGGGGAGGTGTAGCTTGAGAAGAGGGATGGTTCTTTCTTGTTGATGGAGTCAGATGATGGGCCGTAGGCTGTTTTACGGATTAGGGGTCTTGGTCTGGAAGGGGAGCGACCGGTGAGGGCGTACTCAAGCTCGGGATCTTCTAGAGATATGTTCTCTGTAGCTGCTTCTAGGTCTTTCTTTGACAGTTTCCTGTTAATGTTCCTTGTAATTGCCCCAGGGATTGAATTTGTGATGACAGGGTCTTCAGGCTCGACTTCCTCTGCTTCGGCGTCGGAGGGAATTTCTACACCTTCTGCTATGCGGATCGGGAGGTTGAGTTCGGCGTGATATGGGCGAGGTGGTGTTGGATCTAGAGCTTTACGCTTCATTTCTAAGGTGTGGTAGATTTGGAGCCCAGCGTATGAATCTGATGCTGCGTACATGATTTGATCCAGATTTAAAATTTTGCTCCAATCTGAGGTCCGGACATCGCCTTTGAACATTGGGAGATGGAGGTGTTCTCTCGTCTGGTTTGCAAGGGAGACGAGACGTCTATTGATCTCGCCATATGTTTTGTCCGTTGAGTGTTTGACCAATTTGTAGAGATGGCTCAACTCGAATATGCCTTTAGTCTCAATTCCCATGTTTTTACGCAGACGTGTGCAGTCTGCTTTGATCGACACTCCGACTTTTGTGACCGAGCTATCCTCCATGAGCTTCTTGAATCCAGGCGCTACCAGCTCCTTTTTGTGATACAGAGCTACGTGGAACAGAGCAATTCGTTCCTCATTTGCTATCTGAATCAAGGAAACATTCTGTTTAGGAGTGCTGCATTTATGAGCGCCCTCTTTCCATTCAATGTCGAAACCGATAACTTTCGAATCCGAGAAATAGGTTGCTAGGACTCGCTCTGTAGTCAAAATGCTTTTGCAGTAGTGTACAATTGTTTTATGCTCTTTGCCATCTGCTCTCGGCGGTCCTCTGTAGAGACTGTGCGACCAGTACGATTCTCGTGAGCCAGGCTCAGCTTTCTTTGCTTTGCGGAAAAGTGCTTCGTCCATTTTGAGAATAGTTGTGGTTTTGTGAGGTTCACTTTGTAGAGGATCTTCAGGCTCGACCTCCTCCGGAGCTTTCAAGGCTGTTGGTGTCTCTAGAGCACTTATATCTGAAACAGCTGCTTTGGAGGCCTTTACAACTTTCGCCTTCTTAGAATCCTGCTCCGGGACTTTCTCCAACTCTGCTGCTGTCGTAGCTTGCGAAGTGATACTTGGCTGACGTTCCAGTGCAGCCGTATCAGCACAAGCCATAACGTAATTGTCCTCCGCCTCAGAATGTAGAAGATGGTCCTGCCTCACAGTCTCCACCTCACTCGAACTTATCGACCGAGGCGTCCCAACCGCAGGTCTAAATACAATGCCTTGGTTGGGGGTCCAAGTTCCACTGAATACGATGCCATTATTCGGACTCCATGTTCGATTCAAGGACGGTGTGGTATTGGATCTTGCAGGAGTAGACCTATGTAGACGGACTTATTAGCAGAGGATATTATACAAACTCCTCTAGTGCACCTTACAATGCCCTTCCTCCCATTTTCGCAGCTGAGCGCATATTGACTGAAGTAGAAGTGTTCCCGGTTGAATTATTTATTGTTGTCATGAGATTCCTGCGTCTTCGAAGGGTCTTTCCCAACGTTGATGCTCCATAATGGCTCAGGAGCATGACCGTAGGTACGTTTGGCGCCGTAAATGAATGCTGTGGTAGTTCGAGTCAAGGCAGACGCGCCGAGATGTCAAATGGTTCCACGCGTAAATTGGTGTGGCCCGTGCAAACAGAGCAAACACTACTTCGAGATTTGTCGATTGCTTCACATTAACGGAAAGCAAAACGAAACGGAGATCTATAGACTCGGAATTCGTTTATCATTCATCTCACGAGCAGCATACCAGTCTGACGACTTGATGAACTGAGGCCGAGACAGAAATATTCATTCCTACTTTCGAAACAGCCATCCCGTGAGTCGATCCTTCTGATTGCCTCAAAACTCCTCACGTGCTTGCGACATTCACACTGGGTGGGTCCTACCAATTCTCAGGCCTCCCGCACGACTAGACATCTGCATTACTCTACGACATGCTGATATTCATTGCACATAGTCTCTTCTCACCCCACAAATCTTAGAATGGCTTCTCAATTACTGCCTCTCGGTATGTGTCCCGGCCCTGTGCCTTACGATTCTCTTACTAACTCGTTTGACAGAGCTGATCGACAAGTGCGTCGGATCCAAGATCTGGGTTGTCATGAAAGGTGACAAGGGTATATCACTCCTCTTGATTACTTCCCTGGCCCTGTCTGATGATAGCAGAATTCACCGGTACTCTTTGCGGCTTCGATGACTACGTCAGTATGTATGCCCTACTCCATCTCCAAGTGAAGCATGCTAATATTGAAATAGACATGGTTCTTGAGGATGTGACTGAATTGTAAGTCTTCTAATGTAAGTGTTGCAGGCTTGTATTAACGGTCACAGCGACTACTCAGGTGGACAAACCAAGCTGGCAAAGATCTTGTTGAATGGAAACAACATCTGCATGGTAAGTGCGGCATAATATGATTTACATTCTATTCGCTAATCAGATTCAGTTAATACCTGGTGGTGAGGGTCCAAGTGCAATGGGTTGAAAAGTGGACCAAGAAGATGTGCGATGGTATGAGAAGCGACGAGAGGCTATTTGCAGGATGTACGCAATGAACTGGTCAATGATTCATGACACCAATCCAAGTCCACCGGGTAAGATCAGTCCCTTTAAGTTCCTGGTGGTCAAGTAATTCTCAATGGAATATATTCAAGTGTAAATTTCTCTCGTATCCGATAGGTACTGCGCCTCTGAAATCCTTGTCTACTCCTTACGTGCCCTCTTTTGGGAGTTATGTTCTTCCTTCGTGTATACTGCCCACGTAAACATGCTCTTCAGTTCTCAAACTACAGTTTCGTTGTATTTTTGGCTAAGAGTGGCCATACCCCAAAAAGGTCAAGAAGTTACCCCGAGTGTCACGCCTATCTCGGTGACTCGCACAGGAAGCGATGCCATAATCCCCAGTCTCTCTCTCGGCCGCACGACTTGATCGTATCAGCATCTACATTCGTTCTCAAGTTTTGTGACATGCCTCAATGGCACCATCAGGATGAATACGATTGCCGTTCTGTGGACTTTCAGACCTGATCCGTTCATTCTATTATGGCAAGGTCCGATAGTGTTTGCATTCCTAAACTCCAGATTCCCTCGTGCTCAGTATAGGCTCTCGAAATTGCGGTTACAGAGCACCTCGACTTCCGGAGCTCGTAGATCTCATGGGCGACATACATTCCTACGCAATCCTATCCCACATATGGGAAGATGGTGAATTTTCCTACAACTGGATGCTCGCTTACTCAGGTCTCACAGCTGGTCTACTGGAGGATCAAGCATTGTTGTCTTATCGCCTTGTGTGATGATATTCAGTACGCTTGGGTCGACACATGCTGTATAGACAAATCAAGTAGCTCCGAGCTTTCGGAAACTAGTGACTCCATGATCCGCTGGTATGTCGAAGCGGCAGTCCATGTCCATTAGTTCCGTTGACAGGACGTAGATCGAAACCTACTGCTTCAGCGGCTAATCTTCATTCGAGGAGGACCCGCTGAATTCAAAACATTGGCCATTACAGAAGTCAATAATCCCTGCCAGTGTTGTGTTCTTCAACTTTGACTGTCAGTGATTCGGGATGGGAAGCTTTTTCGAGACCGTTGTTACAGATATCGCAAGACTCAATGGCAATGCTTTAGCAGTTAGCTGCCTGAACTACCACGAATTTAGACAGCTACCCGATTTAAAGAGCTAATCCTTTCTTCTTACAGATCGACTCCGTGCTCGCATTTCATGACGACCAATTCGTAAATCATACCAAGGCATGGCACTCCCATACCCAGATTTCCATACATCGCTCAGACTACCATGCCGTTCTTTAGAGCTAGTCCCTTAAATCCTCATGCTGTTCTGACCAGCGTCCATTCACATTCAGTCATCTCTTCCCACTATCAGAACATTCGGGACACAGCAGACTGTAAGATCTGAATCTTTCAGCCACCCGTGTGGTGTTTCGACATACCACACTGTCGGACGAGGTTTTGCCAGACTCGATCACCCTGCCATCTGAGCATAATGCTACTTTTGGCGTGCCTGGATCGCCTTCCCAAAGCACATCGGTGGAATTTCCGTCAGTATGACGAAGACTGCTAACGATAACGTCAAATAAGCATCCTCCTGGAGTCTGGAATAAGCCGGTGTGTCGTACATTGCGATTGTTTTTCGAATCCTTCGGTATTAGGCGCATGTGCGAAGGCTTGGAAGGAAAGTTCGGATCTTGTAATTCGGAGAGGAGGGAGCAATCATTGTCAGTCAAGTGTAGGCGGCAGTTATTCAAGCCATGGTCTTTCTATGTGATCGAAGGGGACGTCTGGACGCGAAATGAAAGGAGGACTTCGGTTAAAGTCGCGGCTCGCATTGTAGACTTATAGTCCAGATGTCTCACTTGCCAATCGTACAGAAGTCCATATTCTCTACAAGGAGGAAGTCGGTTATCTGGTTGTACTATCTATCCTTATGTATTGACGACGGAAGAAAGTGGCTAATTGGCGTCAAACACTTCGCCATAGGAGATCAACCAAAGTTAAGAAAAGTTTTTGGGGCCTCGCAGCTTTGCTTGAGTTTTATCGTAGTTTCACAACATTCTCATAAGACTGTGTGTGACACAAGGAAGCATCAAATTCGCAAGATTGATGTGATACTTCTCATTAATATGATGGTACTAACTTCTTTATAGCGGCGAAGTCGCCGGTTTTTTCTCGAGTCGATAAGCTCTCCTACTAGCTTTCAACATCGAACTCATCAAGCCAAAGGCAATTCCGGAGCTGATCTAGAACAGACAATGACCGGGACCATTCCACTTTTACTGCAACTCTGCCATCTTAAGACGTTCAGTGCCGCCCCAGATGCTTGATTTCCAAGGCACATAATGATATATGCCCTTGATATGATTGAAAGTGGCTTCTATGGGCAAGCTTGAAAGCTATCAGCGCCAAGGCGTACGTAGCGACATTGTCCTACACAGCAGCTTAAGGCCGAGTGTTGTCCAGTCGATGCTCAGAATACAGCTGAAGGATTATAGGGCTGTCCAATTAAGCCACTCCCGAGGCAAATCATTCATTTTCCAGACTCGACCTCTTGCTTCCGGAAACGTCCTTGCATCCAGCACCGGTACATCTTCAATTGCTTGGCTCGGTTGACCAACAACCTCCTATCAACGCCCAGATCGACAACCTCGAAGCCGGTAGCATCAGCGACCTCTACATTACTGTCTTGATCTACCTCCTTCCCAGTCCAGATCTTGGCGAGCTCGTCTCGTTCGAAGAAGTATACGCGAGTTCCGTCTCCTCGGATATAGAAGTTTTCCTCCAAGTACCGACCCTTCTTGAAGCGCACTTGAGCTAGATCCCCACGGCCATAGTCTCGGAATAGAACTTCACCACCAGGCTTAAGTAAGCGGTAGGTGTTTTCAACAGCTTGTTTCCACTGTGATGGCGATAGGGCAGAGAAAATGAAGATCATGATGACTAGGTCGCAACTTCCGTCCTCCAGCCCGGGAGGCAGCTCCTCGCTGGCAGCATCCCAAACATCGGCTTGGATGAGCTCAGAAACATAGGCCTCGTTCTCACGTATCACTTCCACAGCCTTCTTGGAGAAATCGCACGCATGTATTTTGAGATTTGGATTTTGATTATTGGCTAGGATAGGAAATGCGGTATTGCCAGCACCGGCGCCAACCTCGAGAATTGTGATGGGACCAGCATCTGCTTGAGTAATTTTGGATAGAATAGGGAATTCTTGTTGGAGCCACTTGCGATCCTTGAAGAAATTTGCAGTGTTGTTCTTGTAAAAATTGTTCCACCATTTCGCAGGCTCCGAATTGAATCTAGCTGCTTCTTGTTAGCTAATGCACAAGCCAATTGTCGAAGATAAAATAAAATAATATTTTGCAGATCAGATAGGAGCGAAAGACATTGCTGAATTTGTATCATTCATGGACCGAAGTCTCAGATGAACTATGCATTGATTGTTTGTTCATCAGGAAGCAAGAGGAAATGAAACATTTGGGAGTGGGATGAGCTTACTTTTATCAAAGTCAGAGACGGGCGACTCTCTCTGCTTAGCATATTGTAGTTCTGCATATTCTTTGTAAGTGTCATCAGTCTCAACATGGTCCCAGGCATTGAACTCGAAAACATTGTCTTGCTCGTTGAGTAAACGGGATCCAAATTGAAAAGGATCTGTCCTCTTCATGTTGTTCTCTGGATCATGCGACAGATGCGGAGGGACTTGAGCAGGTGCATCGGTCCCGATGCAGGTGCCAGTAACCTCCTCGTGAACATCCAAGGGTGATAACTTTTCAGCAAGTGAAGCTGAAGGCTCACTGGAGGGCTTCTCTGTTGCTGGTACTTCGAGCACTGGAATAACCTCAGAGTGGCGAGACATATTGGTCAAGGGTAGGACAGTTGATCGAGTTTGATATGGATGGAAAGAATATTGGATTAGGATTGCAAAAAGTGTAGAAAATAGTGACATAGCGGCCGCTAGCTTCCGAGATGGTGACGGGCCGACGACTTAAGTTTATCCGAGCCCGGGTCGACGATTGTGGAGTGAGAGTGAGCTTCTTCGATGACCGCACCACACACCAGAGGCAGTGAGTAGGCCTTTAGCTATACTTGGAACCTAGTCTGGAGCTGAGAATCAAGACAGGCGGGGAAGTATAGTCTTCCTCTTTCCTTTGAAACTCGTTATTCCAATTATCCTCATTTAATTGGTACTTTCATATTCCAATATTCGCAATGTCCAAAACGCTTCTCCAGACCTTGCGGCCAGCCGCTGTACGCTCTCTCAGACCCATTGCTCGACGAACGTTCTTGACTATCCCTGGAACCGAAACAACGAGATTGCAAGCTACGCGGATATTGCCCTACAAGGCGGCCAGTCTCTATACCGTTATTGCAGATATTGACAGCTACTCAGACTTCCTGCCATACTGTCAAGAATCGAAAGTCACCAAATGGTCAGCTCCCGACAAGAACGGCAAGCGATGGCCATCCGAAGCAGACTTGAAAGTTGGATGGGGTGGATATGAGGAGACGTTCACTTCGAGGCTCTTCTGTGACCCTGGGTCAACAGCCGAAGCTCTGGGAACTGTTGAAGCTCTTGGTGGTGAAGCGCAGACTTCTTTAGCCAAGGCAGACATTGGACACCATTCAGAAACATTCAAATCTCCAGCAGTTGCGAACAACATCTTCAAATCGCTAAGCACGGTATGGACAGTCAGGCCATTTCATTACAAGCCTCCTTCTGGCAAACCGCAGACAGACAAAGCAATTCTTCCGGCGCGAGAACAGACGGAGGTTCATCTGGCTATTGATTTCACATTTGCGAATCCAATATATGCGGCATTGAGTAAGGCGGTTGCACCAAAGGTTGCGGGTATCATGATTGAAGCATTCGAGGTTCGGGCGAGGAAGATCTTGGATGGACCAGGAGCTGGAGTGAAAGAGAAGAACAACTTAGATCATGTTTTCAGCGCTGGAAAGAAGATCGGGGCTTAGATGGGCAATAATGGCGTTGACGGTGTTGGGGAAAAAAGTCGTGTTGATTGGACCATCATACGGCCGTCGTTGGCTCGAACCGGACATCGTGGTGTGGAGTATAATAATTGTATGACTAGATGTACATGATATTCAATGTCCGCAAAGGCACAAATTGTGTTAATGAGCAGAAAGACAAATTAATAGACCACAAATGCATCAGCCGACGAAATGTATTTCCTTACTTAGACCACGCTTCCATACCGACGCTCAAACGAACATACATAACTACCAAGTATCTTCACAGTGGAAGATTTCAACAAATTTCACATCCAACGGTCATATGCAAGTAGTATACTAGATATGTGGTAAGCCATATACGTTCGAAGCCTGCATCTCGCGGCATAGCCTCATTCTTGTTGGATAATTCTTCATATTGACCAACGTCCCTCGTCTCCCATCTTCGTACACAATGAGAAGAAAGCACATGTACACAGGCTATAGCTCATCAGCTATCATAATCGCTCATGGTACACAGTATTCATACAGCTGCCTATCCTCTTCCCCCAATATACAATTCCCCAAAGTCATCCGTCTTAATTCCACGCCTCAATGACTCAAAGTACTCCTCCTCTTCGCCAACCTCCGCTTTAACGTCGCCCTCCCCTTCCTTGTCTTGACACGACTCAAGAATCCGTGCCTCCTCTTCCTAACAAAGTGGCTGGGATCGAATGTATCCCTGGGTGCGCCCAGAACAGATGTGGTAGAGAATGCGCGAAGGGCTAGGCTAGGCAGGATGCTGCCCGAGGTGACAAGAGCCGGAGATGTAGATAAGACTGGTGATATGCGTAGACGTAAGGATGATTGGGCTAGGGCCGGTCTCAACGGTCCACGGAGGGATGTGAATGTCCTGAATTTGTATTAGCAATGGGCCATATCGAGGGGGCCGTTGAACGCACCTCTTGGAAGACTGTTGGGCGAGTGTCAGTGGGATACTTTGCCATAAGGTCGAGGGCTTGATGATGGCACTGAGGCCCCGAGAGCAGCGCAGGCACAACATATTGGGCGATGGGATTTGATTTCGTTATTCCGCGTCTTAATTCATGTCGTCTCGCACTGTAATGTTGTCTGAACTCCAGCTTCAAGGCGAAATCGCACTAGCGGCCGCATGTTAAAAAAAGATTATTTCGGCTTCATTCAATTGTCCACCCTTATCAACTATCTGCGCCGAATTGCGATACCATCTCTTCACTCGCAAATATGTCAGCATTCCCGCCCCAGCGCTCTGTAGCATCGATACCGGTCTCCCAAGAAATCGCCCTCAAATACCTAACCACCTATCTCGAAGCCGCCAAATCCTCACCCCACCTCCTCCCCAACGCACGTCTCGAGCCCTCTGGCCCAACAGCCGGTCCCAGCACCTCAAACATCACAATACACAATCTTCAAAGAGTGGAAGCTGGTTTGAAAGGAGAATGGCTAGCGCCTACGCTTGATCTGGAGGAAGGGGGTGGAGATGTGCCTATTGCGGAGGGCATGGATGATGGCACGAATAAGGAAGGGGAGAATGCGGAGGGGTGGATGGATTTAGATCAGTATCAGAGAGAGCAGAGTGTTGAAGGGGGAGATGTGGAGGACGGTTTGCCGGGGCAAGTGAAGGATGGGGAGATGGACTCGGATTTAGAGGAGGAAGAGGATCGTGCGAATGGAGCGCACGAGAGAACGACTGCTCCTGCTCTGGCGCAGACGAAGACGCCGGTGGACAAAGAAGCGAGGAAGGCAGAGAAGAAAGCAAGGCTGAAGCAGGAGATACGAGCGAAAGCCACTAAAAGAGAAAGTCGCGCGGACTGAATTGATGTTTCCATATCGCAAATCGGCAATGGTCGCAAAAGACTCAATCCAAGGACTTCGAAAGGCACCCAAGAAAATGGTTGAAAACTATCTATTCCATGTTTATCAACTACAATTCTCTGCCGCTGGCCTGTGCCACCTTCTCATCCTCCTTCTTCGTCTCCGACACACCAGCCTTGGAGTCACCATACCATCCCAGAGCACCCAATCTCTCCGACAAAATCGGGTGGGAGAAGTGGTAACTCGCATACATCCAATCGGCGTCCATCGTACTCAAGTTCTGGATCTGTAGCTTAATCAATGAGCGGGCTAGCTCGGTCTGGTAGCCAAGCTTGACGGCAAATGCGTCGGCCTGGAACTCGTATCGTCTGCTCAAGATGTTCATCAGGAGCTTGATGACTGTGTCCATTGGCGCAAGAGCATCTGAGAAGAGGATGAACCCAATTATGATCGGGAACTCATTGTGGAACCCGAAGGATTGGTACAGAGATTTGTTGTTGATGAAGACGGAGAACAGGGAGAAAATGTAGAAGAAATGAGCCTAGAAAATGTCAGTTTGGTTCAGTACAGATGCATGATTTGGAACTAACCTGTGAGATACCGAATAGTCTGGTAGTGTGTCCAAGACTCCAGTGACCCAACTCGTGTGCAAGTACGGCCACAACTTCTTGCGTGTCGCTCTTCTCGATGAGAGTATCGTAGATGACAATGTGCTTCTTCCACGGCATACCAAAGAAGTACGCATTGCTGTGAGCACTTCTCTTACTTCCATCAATAACATAAAGCTCGTGAAGGGGAAACTTAAGTCTCTGAGCAAGTCCCTCAACACCAGTCTTCAATTCACCAGGCTGGAGAGGAGACAACTTGTTGAACAAAGGTAAGATGGTGATTGGGTAAATCGTAATCATGAAGACTTGGAGACCAGCACCGAACATCCACAGGTAGTAAAAGAACCCATTACCAGTCTTCTGCACGATCTTGAGGAAGCCAGCCAGGATCGGAGGAGCGAGAATGAATGCCAGCATCTGCGACTTCAACATATCCATAACGAATAGCTTAGGAGTTTGCTTATTGAAGCCGAATTTCTCTTCCAAGACGAATGTGTGGTAGATCGAGGTTGGTAGGGAAATTATCTGTTGAATCACAATAAAGGTAAGGACGAAGATGATCGAATGCGTGATTTCACCAGAAAATCGTGCCGGAGCATATTGGAGAAGCCATGAGCCAGTTAATGCCCAGAGTTTGGGGAGGACGTCGTAGTAGATGAAAGCTGTGTTTTGGATTTGACCGTAGAGACCGCTGAAGAGACTGTATTTTGCTTTGGCTCGTCCGTAGGCCTACAATGAAATCAGTATTGAAAATGGATTCAAGGAGCCTGGACAGGCGTACCTGACTCTTGTCAAAGACGTCTTGGGACACTTCCTTCTGGAGAACCTTGGGCGCACGAGTTCGCTTCAATACTTGGTACTGGCGGAGAGAGAGAAAGCCTTCGAAGGCATATTGAGCAAGAGAAAAGCCGACGATGAGCTTCTTCCATGGGAAGAGAGGCCGGTCGAGGAAACGCGCAAGGCGCTATAGCAATATATCAGTATACAAACACCCTTGAAGCTCATACTGTAGACCTACCTGAAGAACATCCATCTTGTCAGTCATGACGGATGAATATAATGAATATATCAAGGAACTTCCCAAGGTGAGGCTTAGTGTATTTGTAGATAAAAAGCGAATAAACTCAAAGTCCCTGGATGATCTGTCCTAACACAAGGCTGGCTGACAAGGTTCACTGGTGGGACAGCCGGAGTGCCGCAGAGCTCCCTTGTTTCAGGCACGACACCTCGCTTTGTCTGTTAACATTGCCTTTTTGCGAAATTGCCTCCAAGAATATACGGCTTTCCGTGAGTCAACCAGACTCAATACTTGATTTAATTGTACAGTATACGTCAATAATTATTTGTGGATGAAACCGGAAACTCAACTCAGCAAATGCAAAAATCGAATTGTAATAATATGAAAAGGTTACGGGTATCCTCCATGTTTTACAGTGATGTACATAGTATTCTACACGAAGAGTGACTTTGTCTGAAAAGCAACGGCTACCATCACTCAGTACTCTCAGGTCCAACACATCATTTGTCGACAGGCAGCGGTGGAAACAGTCCATCCCAAGCATCTCTTCCAACTGGAATTTTGGGCCTTCCATAGGTATCGTCAGCTCCAAGTTTGGCATCATCGAAAGTCCGCCGGGAATCATCAACACCTATCATATCGAGAAGCTGTGATGCCTTCCCAGGCATATACGGCTGAAGTAGGATTCCCACTATTCGTATAGCTTCTGCGCTGTGATACACCGAGCAATTGATCAAGGCTGGTAACTTCGCGTCCTTTCGACCACTTTTAAGGATTTTAGCAAGAGCCCATGGTTCTTGATCTTGGAGATACCTGTTCGTCTTCTCGACCTCAGTAAGTGTATCAATTGCAGTATTGGCTGGGTCTTACATCGTATACTGCATTCATGATAATGTGTAAAGCAGCTCCGGGATTCAAATCTGCCATCTTAGCATCCGCCTTCTCGCTTAGAGTCTCTAACATAGCAATCTGTACATCTGTGCGTTCGTTCAAGTTGGCATAGGTATCATTCCTCGCTCCCTTGACAGCTTCGCTTACGCTCCATATCTTTGGTCTGGTAACTCTACTGACCAGGTTACCAAGTCCACCTTGGAGCCCTTTCTTATACCTTTCCACGATATAGTCATTTCCGTAGTCCGAATCATTCGTGATGCCACCATCATGAGCCAGATAGTACCTTACTGGATCTACACCAAAACGATCAATGGCGAAGAACGGATTGACCACATTCCCAGTTGATTTAGCCATTTTCTCGTGATTGAGCGTCCAGTGCGCATGTGTAAGGATTTGTTTTGGAGGTTGAAGATCAAGCGCGATCAGAAACGCTGGCCAGTAAATGCAATGAAACCGTACTATGTCTTTTCCGATCACTTGCACGTCTGCTGGCCAACCCAGAGCATTTTCGTTTCCAGGAGCCCACGGATACCCGGCTTTTGTGATATAGTTGACCAAGGCATCAAGCCAAACGTAGATAGTCTGACCTTCGTCATCTGGGACTGGAATACCCCAGGTAAGCCGTTCCACCGGTCTTGAGATGGACAAATCCTGCAGGCCATCCGAAACCCACTTCACTACATCACTCATTCGGGCCGCAGGAACCACGAAATCCGGATTTTCCTTGTAAAAATCTAGAAGTCGATCTTTGAAAGCCGAGAGCCTGAAGTGATAATTCCTTTCCGAAGTCCATTCTACCTCTTTGCCGGTCTCCTGCGAGGCCATAAAAGTCCGACCGGTGTAAGGATCCAATCGTTTCTCAATAGTCGACTCTGGATAGTATGTCTCATCGCTAACACAATACCATCCTTCATGCTTGGACTCGTATATGTATTCCCTTTCTTTCAGCATCTGCCAAAAGTATTGAACTGCCTCCTTGTGGTCTGGATCGGTTGTCCTGACGAAATGGTCGTTCGCTAATCCCGCTCGTTTTGCTAGGGATTTGAAGGTCTCGGCTGTCAAATCGCAGAATTCCTTCGGGGGCGTTTGTGCTTGTGCAGCTGCTCTTTGGACTTTCATGCCATGCTCGTCGGTTCCTGTACACAGAATAGCCTGCTTTCCGCGCATAACCTGCCACCTCTTGAAAATGTCCGTAAGGACCATGGTATATAGGTGGCCAACATGGGGAGCTACAGAGATATTAAAAAGGTTGAAAGTCAATTGGGCTTTTGAGCATACCAGCATTGACGTAGAAGATTGGTGTAGTAACATAATATGGCTTCTCCAACGATCGTCTAGAAGTAGAGAAGCTTGCCTTTGACGAAAGTTTTGCTTTGTATAATTTGCAAGCCCATTGGCCATGACTTTGAGTTCCAAGCCTCTGCCTCAACTGGTACCGGGCCGCAGGAATCATGCGATTGACATTCATACCTATAGTTGGTTTGGAGGTATTTTGACCGGGGCCCTGATGAGAGCTCCATTAGCTCGTGGCAGAATAGAGCGGTGAGGCTGCCGGTGAGCTAAATATTGGTCAAGCTTCCGCGCTTTCACTTGAATAATTGAATAATCGAATTATCCAAGTCTCATAAATCTATTTCTGAACCGAACATTCTTAGAGAACAAAAAACAAACCACGTCATTAGAAAGTCAATACAAAGAGCCATTTGAAATCGCATAGGTATAAGAACCATCGCCAGAAGCATAATCTACACTCTCTACCTGAGCCATCTTAAAATTTGATAAATAACTCGATACAATGGCAGAACCATCGGAGGACATAGCACAGAAGGTTGCTACAAATGGTAAGTTTCTTTTGTCATCTAGTCTCTGACTGCAAGGCTGACGTATAAGCAGCTGCTGAGGACTTCGTCAAATCATATTATCCAGCTTTAAACAGCTCCAAAGGTCAAGCCAGCATCTCGTCATTCTACCTCAAGCCAACGGACTCCCATCCTCTTATACCAACAATATCTATGAATGGCAAGGTTTTACAGGATGCCGCAGCTTTACAAACTGCGATAAATGATCAACCTGAGCGATCTCAGTTTGATGTCCAATCCTTTGATTGCCAGGTCTTGAATCCGAATTACAACGTCGGTGTAGAGGATAGTGCACTGTCGCCCGAAAAAGATGGACGAAAAATGAGTATCCTTGTTCTCGTCAGCGGAAGTGTTAAGACTATGATGGACGATGTAGGAGGAGATACTCGAGGCTTTTCTGAGACCATCATTCTGGTACCAAACTTGGAGGCTTACACTCCAAAAGCTCCCAAAGGTCTAAAGAAATGGCTGATATCGAGTCAAACTTTCAGATTCGTGCTTTAGTTGAGGATTTTGGATAAAATGACCTCCTAGGAAAGGAAGACATGAATGGTTGGATATAGCGCATGGGAGTTACAAAGCGTGTTTTGAAAATTTGACAATCAATCACCTACCTTTGGGGCTTCTTTCCTTTCTGAAGTATAATTGACTCTCTCGCCCCCTTCTGTGAGGTTTGTTGTTCTCTCATTGTCGTCAACTTGCGTTGTTCTTCGAATGTTCCACCTCTCCTTCTACCTTACTCTTCCACAACCTTTAAAATCGTCTCGCGTTATATGTTTGCAAAAACTCTGGCTACCTGCCACGTTCCCGACCAGTTGATATACAGCCACAGACTTACCGACTTACTTCCAATATCATTCTCCACTCCTCTTTGGCTCAGTTCTGTGCCTCAAATTCACTCCTTCTGCCAGATCATATTGCTGCAAATAAGCCTACGTATTAAAACCCCCTCCCTATTCCAGTTGGCAACCTGATATTCACCTGTCCTGCCTCAAAATACCCATACAGCTGTTTTTCTTTTTTTTTCTCCATTCGCACATAGACCGGCAACCTCTCATCTTTCAAGAACAGCTTTGAACCGCATTTGATTCACATCCAATGCCGCGAAACCATCACCTTCATACCAGCACAGAATACTCCGCGACCAATGGTCGTTTGCGTTGACTTCTTTCGACCATTTCTCAACAACAAGAAATTGGCATACACAGCAGGAAATCTGTAGTCACACCTACAAGCCACGGGCTGCTACTCCAGAGACGATCGACAAGCTTGAGTACCAAGATAAACAGAATTCCTTACTCGAAGGTCGTCAATATGAAGATACCTCCCGGCTGGCTTGATGCCAACGGCAAGGTCGCCAAAGGTACCTTCATCGTCACGAAGGGCGACGATCAGGACGAAGTCGAAGAATTCGGTCACACCATTGATGGAAACAAGACAAGCTGTTATGTACTTACCTCGCCTGGAGACGTTCTAACGCTCAGTTTCGCATTAAGAGCGGGTATTGCCAACCACGTAGACTTTATGGTAGATGGAATCCTGAGGAACTGCCGCACTGGTCCCACGACAAAGGACTTCAATTCAACCTTCGATAAGGTAGTCTATCAAGGGTGGAAGTCTGAAAAGAAAAGGGCAAGAGTCAAATACTCAAGGATGAAAGTCGTGGAACTTGAAATTGTTAAGAGTAAGCTCTCATTCCGTGTTACAGTTGAAGTAGCTGACATTTCAGGCATAATCTCAACAAATAGCAACGCTCCCTCGTCAGTTGGTAGTTTCGAAGTCCGCCTCTATCGAAAAGATCCAGAAGGTATAAATGAGGGGGCTACGAGCAGCGATGCCGAGATTCCAGCCTCTACTCATAAAGATAGAGCTCCGGCATTTGACAGATGCGGTGAATGGTATGACTGCAATTTCAATCTCAACTTTGAAGGACCGCCCCCATCATATCAGGTCGAGTAAGTCGCCTCTTCCCACGAAATGTTCCAACCTGACGATAGTGATAGGTTTTTTGATCACACGGAAGTTGGTAAGGCAAGGAAGGACGCTGTCCTTAAGGAACTTCCTGATAGTTATAAGCTTTGGGGGATATTTGTCTTCCATTTACGGTCAGCCGAAGATCTGCGACAGCTCGGTTTTGACACTTCAGTTGGTTCGACTGTCCCAGATGCTATAGTCAATCCAATTGGCCCTAAAGGAGACAACAAAATGAGATCGGACGCCTCATCGATCGAAAATAATCTTGTTCAAGCATTCACCGGTGGTAGCCAGGAAAATACGCCAAAATCTGGGGATGTACTGAAGACCAAGGCTATTCCAAGACCAATCCCGCAATTGGCTCCTCCAACTACTGTGTCCAGACTTCTGAACGCCTTATCAAATTCGAATAGAGATAGCCATCCTGAGCCTGCTTTAGCAACTACAGTATTCAAAAGTTCCAAGGAGGCTATCGTAATAAAGCAAGAAGCCATGGATGAACTTCAGAACTCTGAAGAGCCCGTGGAAAGGAAGCACAATATTCTTCGTGGAGTAGGTGGAGTGGGCACATCACCTGCGCATCAAGCCTTCCTTGAAAAGACTTTCACCCTTCAAGGCGAGATTCGCTCGCAGACACCTACACAAGATGCCCAATCCCGCATTAGTGGACATGGCTCTCGTGGCCCGAGGTTGTCCAACCAGCATACTCTCGATACGATGTTCTCCCCAACAAAACGAGTAGACCCTCAGTCTCGGGATCTGACCGGGGAAGAATCAGCAATGTCAAAGATCTCCGAAGACCACAGGAAGATTGTTGGATCACAACATGCCATTCTTGAACATAACAGCCTCGGCTTCATCAAGCCAGCTATTCCGGCATTGAACAGTCCCCACTATGGTTCACCTAAACAGACTACGCTTAGTAGAGCTCTTTCAGAAGCCTCTGACACTCCTACAGAAGTCGCCGATCCAGATGATATAGCACGGGCTGTCAAGTCCAGTCAGAGAGCTAGTCAGAGAAGTACACAAGACACTAACACTAGCTACGTCTCCCCTTTCGTCCAAATTGGATTAGGCATCTCTAATGGTCCTTTATTCAAGACCGAGTCGATTGAGTTCGAGCAAGGCAATCATACATATCTTAGTCCGATTCTAGGAAGCTCACAGTATCCAACACCAAGATCAAATGGTGGTAGTCCGCTCTACAAGTCTTTTGCACCTCCTACATATCGTACTCCTTCATTTTATAGCCCAAGTCAACCTCTAAGAGAGCACGGGCAACTCCGCCAAGCTACAGCCGGCTCATCTACTCCGAAGTCACCAAAACCCCGTCAAGAAACACCCAAGAACTTTCCTCCTCCATCTCAAGCTCTCAAGCAAAGTGATCTCAAACCAACAACTCCATTGAAGCGAAAGGCAGATTCAATGACCGGCAATAGTACTCCAGACCCAGGGTCCCCACGAAAGTCCAGCAGATCTTCAAGTGTTATGAGCGTTGAATTCGAGCAGGACAAGGCGGCGGCTGAAGCTCGAATTGCCACTGCTGAGAGGAAGCGAGAACAGTTGCGCCAGAGACTTGGAGCAGCCCTAGAACTGAAGCGAGAGATGGCAAAGGTAAATACCATGCGTGGTCTCGGATCAGCAATGATGTGCTGACTTTGAATACAGGTTCGAGAAATGAATCAAAGAGCTGCCGAAGTTGAGCGAGAGAATGCTGAGATGGAGGTATGTTCGCGCAACTTTCTGATATAAATCTATGTTAATTAAATTCCAGGCAGAGCTTGCCGTGATCGATGAAGATAATCATATGACCTGAATGGTAGAACTTGGCGGGAGAAGACAGGGGAGGTGCATCGCACAAGGCAGCACATTGTTGTCAGAGTAGCGGGGCATGAATTATACAGGTTTAACAACACGCAATTCTTCTACGATTCAAGACTCGGGCTGGGGAGATCCCATTTGGGATATAGGTCTTTTGCAGAACTACTGGACTCTTTTCCGGAGTCCCAGCATACAGTTGCAGTTGCCAATACTTGCGTTTAGAGTCAGGGCGCCAGGAGTCAAGCCAAACATCTAGGTTGGCATCTCTTCAGCATGTCACATTATCAACATCGATCATCTTCAACGATCACGCAACTGGGAGAAAAGTCTAGCAACATCAAAAGCAATACTCAATATTGTTTAGCATGAAATTAAAACACGATGAACTTTTTTTTCGCATGTAGCAATGGTTATGTGAAATAAGACCGGATGTTCGCCGCTGTAGATACATCGATCCACGATGGCACTGTTTGAGGTCATCTTTTTCCATGTCTGACAGTGGTGATATGTATGTGTGCAGATTGAAGTGCTGTTACAATGAACCCTTGCTGACGGATGTGTTGATATGTCCACTTAAGCGAACGCCACGAAACGCCGAATAATCACTATTCTCACAACAAAGCCTACACCCTAGTAGCTCGCAAGTTTGCCTTCACTCTCTCAAGAAGCTGCTCTTTGGTGTCCTTCGTATTCGGATGGAGGTTTCTCTGATTCAACATTAGCATATCGAAACAGAACAGGGCCTGGCGACACAAGTCCATGACAGTCGAGCCAACCATCCAAGACGGTATTTGATATAAAAGAAAATTGATGAAGTAGCAAAACATGAGCTTACAGCTGCCAGCCATCTCCGCATTTCCTCATATGTCCATGTTTCCGGGTCTACATTGAAGTTAGCGGTAAGTTTTAGTAGGCCGAGCAGGCACTTACTGCCGGTCGGATCTGATTCCTTAGGGAACATGTCTTGGCCCCAGATTGACCATGCTGCTACAGCGGTAACGATTCCGCCGAATGCTGGTAGTGTTAGTCAAGAGTTGCATGATAACAATCTAGATGTTTACCAAGAAATGTGTTCTGAATAATCGTCAGTAGTGTTCAGTATCAAAACAGTGGAGTATCAAGCCTTGCAAAATTTTGCAGGGTTTGAAACAGTGAATGAAGATATATGACACGGCAAATATACTTTGTCTGATGGAAAACCCATAAGAAGTCTGAGTCTCGCCCATGGTCAATAATTAGAGCGCTGGCTAGACATGCATATGAGGAGTGAACTGCATTGGAGGATATCTCGACTTCCAATTTGAAAGCAAGACTTGTTCCAGAAACCTGGTTGTCATCTATGAGATTATAAACTGACCTTTGAGTTCAAAGCTCTATCAAGAGGAGTAGGCATCTTGTGATATCAAAGTTGGAAACGAGGCAGCGTCGGTGCTGGATCGATGGCAATGTATTAGCTTTCGGAATTTGAATTTATGGTAACGAAGATTCTAGCTCAAAGATACGAGATATTGTATACAAGAAATGATTAGAGCACAGCTACGGTTCTTTTGAGTGAATGCTTCAGCTCGCACGCAAGCCGTCATTGCCTTCGAAACATCCGCCACGCGTCAAGCCACTCTCAAGTCTCGCTTTAGCCACAACCGTTATCAGCACATCAGCGAACCGAAAATGCCAAGCCGCTAAAATCGCACAGTACTGAATTTTGAACAACCACCAAAGGCGCAAGATTCAATCCAACCCCGCAAAACCACTTTCATTTCTCCAGATACCCTTCAGAACCGCCAAAATGCCTCGCGAAATTTCAGATATCAAGAACGTAAGTTTGGCTGTGGAGCGCACGGAATTGCTCGGTTGGGCGAAGTTTGATGGGCATGAGAACTAATGTTTGGTTCAGTTCATCGAGATTTGCAGACGCAAGGATGCTTCATGTACGTTTCCACACTACCCGTGAAGACTCTAGGGGGAGGACTTGGAGTGGGAATGGAGGAGTGTGAATGAGATGGAGCTTTTGGATTAGGGAAAAAGAAGAAATTGGACCCAGACTGATGGGAAACAGCTGCCCGCATAAAGCGCAACAAGAAGTCCTCGCAAATCAAGTTCAAGGTCCGCTGCCAGAGACACCTCTACACCTTGGTCTTGAAGGATTCCGAGAAGGCCGAGAAGTTGAAGCAATCGCTGCCACCCAGTACGTTCCCCTTGAAGGAAGAGAGAGATTGGATGCCTGTTGGGGAAGATCGCAGTATGAGCGCTGCAGAGCGTCATTTGGACGGAGAACTGAGAGATGGAGCCTCACTTTTGAGATTGGGGAAGAGAAAATCATCTGACATATTACCTTTACAGACCTCACCATTGCCGATACCCCAAAGAAGAACGCCAAGGGAAAGCGAAGCGCATAGAGAGTGATGGACTAGTGCATTTGAACTGAGAATTGAAGGGAGAGGATGGGTTATGCATTTATTCTTTGCAAGGGGCGTCTGGCATACATGGCATGAACTTGGTACTGCTGAGCTGTTATGAAATAGCCAAGCTGAAATGAAAAAGTCCCCAAACCACCACATTTCAGTTCGCCAATCCATGTTCTAGTGCTGCGACGAGGCAAGAGGTAGGCTGTTGCTTTCTGTCGCAATCTAGAGGCTAAAACAGGTCACTTCGCACTTGTTGTTTGGGGATGATCGATGTTCTGTGTCTCGGAAGCAGCCATGGCCTTGCGATACCTGCGATGCTGCCTTATTCGGACAGAGAACAAATAGTCAGGTTCAGTCCTTTCCTCTGCAGTTCTTACATGTCATCAATCGATTACGAGCCACTCATTGTTCATCTCCAAGCACTACTATAAGTACAGGGTCTACTTCCACTTACAACTTGCATGTCCTACACCGCAGCAAACGTCAAGCATTATTTCCCTTGCTATGCCTTTCACCCTGATTCTCGTCATCCTTTCAATCATAAGAATTGGATTACTGAAGAAGAGTTCAATAAAAACCGCAGTACAGAAGAAGAAAGTGTCTCGGCGTATCGAGGTTACCCATGCCCAGCCTTCCAAGCAAGCTCGCGAAGTCTTGAATAGGGTCTCCCATGAATGCTAACGTTGCGGATCAAATCTTACCTGCCAGCAGTTTTCCCCCGGTTCGCGAATGCACTCCGTGACTTGGACAGAGCTTCAAGCCACCCAGCTCAGATGTTCCAGGAAGCTGACGATCCGTCCTTCATATTCATTTTCACGACTTGGAATCTGCAGGAGGAATACGATGACTCCTCTTCCCAGACGGGCGAGAACTGTAGGACTTTGCTCAATGATTATAATTACCTTACCGGTTTAGGGGAGCCGGTCTGTCAGTGGTCCTCTGAATTCAACGTTTCCGACAATTCAGACGTGGTTAAGCCCTGGATATGGACTCCACTAAGGCTGTGCTATCAAACATACACGTTCCGCATCGAGCAGAAGGAAGGAATGTGTATGAGGCTTCAAGAGCTTCTACATGATGAGAGAAAATCAGGTCATCGCATTCTTTGGTGGATAGAGGTGCCCAGAGTCCAGGCTCCAGTTCGTGAGGGATTGCTGTATTTTCTATGAAGAGGATGAAGGTGTCTGCGCAACGCCGAAAGCGGCCTTGATCGGGTGGGCGAAGGACTATCCGCCTACGATTGTGCGTATTACACGCGCGAAGTTTCTTCAGCCAGTAGCGACGCAAGTCCGTGCCCGTGAGGTCGACAGTTCAGCGAATAGTCTTTAAATGTGGAATGTCAGCTTACAATCATCTGAATTTTAGAACAGTCCTGTTTCTACAGTTTCTACAGCCTGTGCAGCGAGAACTCAGAAGTGTCGGATTAGTTTGATTATAGTTCCAGAGGTTTCTTTTTGCTCTATGTCCGTGCCTCTTAAATATTTGTGTGTAAAACTTAAGATGGGAATCCAGTTGACCCTAAAACTTTCGTCCGAACAATCAGTAGCTGTTTAATCAACCTGGTAATGGAATTGAATTCTGAGTCTTGGCTGGAATAGATTGTACTCCGTACTGAAGGTTCCTATAGCGTATCATCTCAGCGACTGTACATAGCAAATTCACTTTAGCAGCAAGCGAGCCATTCTATTAGGAATAAGAAATAATCATATCGGTCCACTGCGTGCCACTGCAGTGACATCCCCTGATGCTAGCCTGACTCCCGATGTCAGAAGAACGTGGCCAAGTGAGGCAGCAACTCATCACGGTGCGAGACTGCAATGTCATAAAATGACTCTAGGACTTTTTCTGATTGTTCTTTTAATGTCACGAAACGATCTTGGAACTGTAAGTACTTGTCATTCAAATGTCACGAACACTTTATAAGACATGAAGGTCGGTATCGTGCAATCCCCTCAGAAACCTACACTTCCCTCGCTTACCAGAGGGGGTGGTAGGCCGTATCTCTGCTCAAGGAAACCAAAGCAAAGCTTGTCATCTTCATGCAAAACTCATTGTCGAAAAATCGAATTTTCAATTCTTCTTGAGATAATATCAGCTTCGGCGACTTCTTTCTGTGATTGAAGCCAGCTACCTTGGGCTTATATCGTTTGACTACGTCACGCTGTCAAGGAATGCTTCCTGGCGATATGTTGTTTTCTCCCAATTGCTACAGTATGGCTGACCTTTCGTTTAAGCCAAGATTGGTACGAAACTACAGTCAACGATTATTTATACTTCGAGGTATGACTTCCAAGTGTTGTTAAACAAAGATCCTGCACTCAATTCGTCACATGAAGATCATGATGGGACTACACATGTATATAAGTAGTCTGGTCTTGCGGAAATAGTCTGTGATTTTTCGTACTTGAAGCTCTATGATCTCTCTGTCGGACTTTATGGGTATAAGCTCTTACTTCACCGAACACGCGCATGAGTCGCCCTTGTTACCCAGATAGGAGGCCATTCCGATATCTAAAGTGGAGTGGCAATTGAGCTATCTGGTGCACTTTCAAAGACGATAGTTACTTTCAAATGCGAAGC
Organism: Neospermospora avenae; assembly: GCA_014282315.1. Taxonomy (NCBI): domain Eukaryota; kingdom Fungi; phylum Ascomycota; class Leotiomycetes; order Helotiales; family Ploettnerulaceae; genus Neospermospora; species Neospermospora avenae. The sequence goes on from JACBAH010007595.1 coordinate 23,013, forward strand.
AACACGACTCCCTATCTGGCGGAGCAGGCTCGTCACCTAAATCTGTTACTCGGGCCCATTTATAAGTATGTGGTTGTCTGAAAGAATCACTTGGGTATTGTCCTTTGACTTTCGCGCTTCCGATACTGATCGCAGGAAGTTCCATATCGACAATAATAATTCACTCAATTTTTTGAAGTCTTTATAAGATAATGTAAGGCAATATCCTCGTATACCCCTCTCACGAGCGTCGAATATGCTACAGTAGCTTCGATGCTGAATGAATTGCATTTCCACTTGTTCCGGTCCGCGAACATCGAGTCTCATCATTGGTGTTTGGGGAAGACTTGTATTATCCAATCGACCACTACTTGGTACATGTGGTAAAGAATATACACACCAATGTTTGTGATCTTTCTAGTTATTTCCATGCAGCCAGGGTTCCTAGACGGGTCGTGTACTTATATGTTCTTAACAAGTCAGGTTTGAAGTAAGTGCATCGACAGAGAGCGAATATACTTAATTATTTCGCCATGAGGGTTATACGGAGTAAACAGACACACCAGTCACCATATATCGGTCTCACGATGGCAAGCAAGAAGCCGTTGTCTTATCATTCGTGTCCTTTCACTTCCACGGAGAATAGCGGCACTTATCAGACTTCGTCCACCTCAACAGAGTTTCGTGGAACTTTAAATCTGGACATTGACGACTGACGCTACGTTATACAAAGCTTGGCACTGATCCGACTTGGTACACCTGCATCGAGGCGATGCCAATCATCAATCTATGAATGGTCGCTTTGTGCTCAACTTCGAATCCACGTGCCTTTCACACGATAGCATCGGCAGAGCAACTTCCTTCGTAAGTAAGGTGAAGCGGAGGATGTTCTTCCTCCGAATCCCACATGCAAATTCACGTGGGTTTAGTTCTTTTAGAAGCTTTACTCCGTAGACTCGAGCATACAGCCTGTTCAAGAAGTAAGTATTATATAGGGTAGCTGGTTATTGATTATCAACAAGCTAATAGATCCAGTGGATAGACAAGTGGAGGAACGACCTGACTCCATATATTAGCTCGACATACAAATGTTCCAATCGCTATGCCTCGCAACTATGGGACGAAATGAAACTTTTCGAATCGTTCCCAAAACAGTCCAACTCTTCTGACTTTTGCTGGTTGAGGTGTTTTAGAAGTTCTTCTACTTCGTGTTCTTTGTTTCGCTTCACCGGTCATATTGTGGCCCGCATACCCGCCTCGCATGATGAGGCGTCACCGCGTCAGATTGCTTGACTTGACTTATCAATTCAGGGGTCTTGCATTCGAGACCACAGCCAATCAAAGCAGCTCCGGCATAAAGTTGAAGCTTCCTACCCCAGATGGCTCGGCCTCCTCTTTCGCTCCTAATCCACGGTCGACCTTGCTGATGCGCCAGCAGCTGCATCATAAAGGGCCCATGACTCTCTTTGTTCGAAGCTCAACTCCCTCGTTGTGTCCTCTTCTTTTCCTAAAAGTACTATTCCTGCCGTAGAGACATTGCTCATTGTGCAATGATTAGCACCCCAACAAGGAGAGCATTTGGTGGAAATCCCCTAACGACAAGAACCCTTTCAAGCTCGAGTTCGAGTACAACGTCTATGCCAATGGAGACGCCTTCCGATACGAGTTCCTCATCGTCTCCTGCCCTCGAACTGTCGCGCGCCCAAATCGCCGAAATGACTAGTACCCTGGAGGAAACCGAGATCAATGGCTCGAAGCAACCCCGCAGACCATTGAACGGCAAGAGGAAGCAGTCGTCCCCAATGATGCCTTCATTTATGGTCTCTGCGCCTGGAAAGGTCATTGTGTTTGGGGAGCATGCAGTAGTCTATGGCAAGGTGCGTCAATCCCCCCCCAGCAGTGTCGCTGAGCAGCTCTAATGTTTTGTTTAGTCTGCTGTTGCAGCTTCAATTTCACTTCGATCCTACCTCCTTGTAACAGCACTCTCGAAGTCAAAACGCACAATCACACTTCGATTCCCAGATATCAATCTGGCACATACATGGAATATTGACGATCTACCCTGGGACACTTTCTCGCAGCCTGGCAAGAAGAAGTACTACTATGACTTAGTTACAACACTCGACCCGGATCTGGTGGCAGCCATGAAGCCATGTCTTGCGAACGTTTCCTCAGATCAGTCTGAAGAGGTCCGCAAGGTCCATCAGGCTTCAGCTTCTGCATTTTTATATCTTTTCCTGTCTCTAGGATCTAAGGCGTTCCCAGGCTCACTTTACACACTACGTTCGACGATACCAATTGGCGGCGGACTTGGGAGTAGCGCTTCTGTTTGCGTCTGCTTAGCAGCTTCTCTGCTCCTACAGATTCGTACTCTTTCCGGACCACATCCTGATCAGCCGTCAGAAGAAGCTCGGCTACAAATTGAGCGCATAAATCGATGGGCATTTGTGGGCGAGATGTGTATACACGGCAATCCTTCAGGTGTGGATAATACGGTTGCGACACAGGGAAAGGCCGTAGTGTACCAGAGATCAGATTATGCTAAACCTCCCAAAGTAACGCCGTTATGGAACTTTCCTGAGCTTCCGCTTTTGGTTGTGGATACTAAACAACCAAAATCAACGGCAGTAGAGGTCGCAAAAGTTGCGACACTAAAGAAGACGCATCCACAAATCACGGATTCAATCATAAACGCGATTGGGACAGTCGCAGACAGTGCTGTAGAATTGATCGAACACGAAGATTTTGATAGTGAGGAGCTTTCCAGTCTGGAGGCCTTGGGGAAGTTAATGTCTATAAATCATGGACTGCTGGTTGCTCTGGGCGTATCACATCCTCGTTTGGAGAGGATACGGGAATTGATAGATCACAAAGGCATTGGTTGGACGAAGCTCACGGGAGCAGGAGGTGGAGGATGCGCCATAACATTACTTAAGCCGGATTCACCCCCGGAAGTATTGCACCAACTAGCAGTGACTCTAGAGGAGGAAGGCTACAACCAATTCGAAACCACTTTAGGGTGTGATGGTGTTGGAGTTTTGTGGCCTGCAGTACTCAAGAACGGAAGCGAAGATGACTTGGGAGGGGAAGAAATAGATCAAGAGAAGTTCTTGAATGCAGACGGGATTGAAGGCGTGGAGGCACTTGTAGGAGTCCATGGAGAATCGGGAGAAGATAGAGAAGCTTGGAAGTTCTGGAGGGTTGAAGATTAGATTTAGAAGACATGTTGCTGGCAATGGCACTTCTTGGGATTCGGGTTCGCGCGGGCTGATGGGAACGACTGACTTCAATGTATTTGTGTATAAGTAGAGTAGCAAGAGCGAGCGAAATATCTAACATAATAATCTGTCAAAGATTTGAAATGTCATGTGGTCCCAATTTCACATGTCCCGTATGTAGTATTGGTTCTTTGACCTCTGTTGCTATTGTTCGTGAAGCGAGGCTGCAGTTGGAACATTCCTCGGACTCGAAGCCTCGAGGTACATTCTTGCCCCGCCATAACCAAACAATGGCTCCGAAAGCTTCAAAGGCGCCCAAGCAGCAATTTAAAGATCCAGAGACATCAAGAGAATGTAGGTGAACTTTCACTCCTTATCAAATCTGTAGAGTTTCAGCGGTCTTCTGCTAAAGTTCACTGCTGAAAGCAACATCACAGACCCCACCATAGCTGCGAATCTCGAAGCTCAATACCTTGCTTCTCGACCCTTTCAAGTCCTCAAAGAGACTAGAGGCTTTTCAAAACTCACCGCCAGTGAGAAGAGTTCCTACGCAAATTCAATCATACTCGAAACAGGAGCTTGGAGAACGTGGGCTTCCCTGCAGCAGAAAGAATTCTGGAAACTGGTTGAGCAACAGAAAATACCCATACCCCTCCCCAAACCACAAAGTCTAGGGAAAGATCCTAGAGGACTTGATCTTGGGAGCTATACCCCGGCAGAATACAGACTTTACGAGAGGAAGGAAAGAGATATAAGGGCTTTGAGGGAGAAGAGTCAGAGGTTTAGGAGTAAACAGGCGCAAGGCTGGACTGAGGAAGAAGTTGAAGAGGAGAGGAACAGGAGGAAATTGCTGGGGAACTTGCAGGGGAGGAGGATGGGTATCTATGAGAGGAATCCCGAGTGGGATGATGTGATTCCTTTGGCTCAGGATGATGGGGAGGGAGCGCTGGCTGCTATTGCTTACACCGATGAGTATGCTGAAGGTTAGTCTGAAGACATTGAACTTCGAAGAATTTTTGCTAATATGCACTATAGCTATGGGATATCTCCGTTCCATCATGGCAGCAAAGGAACACTCACCAAGAGTATTAGCTCTAACAGAACACATCATCTCCCTAAATGCATCTCACTACACAGTCTGGCTCTACCGAGCGAAGACACTCTTCGCCTTAGACTCCTCCGTCAAAGCAGAGCTCGAATGGATGAACAAAGTCGCCCTTGACAACCAAAAGAACTACCAAATCTGGCACCACCGCCAACTCCTAATCGAGCACCTCTACACCCAAATCTCCTCTTCTCCATCCTCGATCCAAAATCTCGCCGACTCGGAAGTAGCATTCATGACACGCATGTTCGACGAAGATTCCAAAAACTACCACGTCTGGTCCTATCGCCAATACCTCGTCCGCAAACTTGAGCTCTTTAACCAGAAAGAAATTGAATCTATAGAAACACTACTACGTTCCGACATAAGAAACAATAGCGCCTGGTCCCACCGCTTCTTCGTCGTCTTCTCCGACCCTTCCATCTCAACCCCAGGATCTAAAGCGACGGAAAGCGATCCCGCAATCCCAGACTCTATCATCGATCGCGAGATCGAGTTCGCTAAAGCTGCTACGTTCAGTGCACCGCAGAATCAAAGTCCTTGGAACTATTTGCGCGGCGTACTGAAGAAGGGGGGTAGGAAATTAGCTACGCAGGAGTGTTTCGCGGGAGAGTTTGCGAAGGTTGATTTCGAGGGTGAAGGGGAGGAGGATGTGAAAAGTAGTCATGCGTTGGACTATTTGGCTGATGTTTGGACGGAGAAGGAGGAGTGGGAGAAAGCTGAGAAGGCGTTGGGGTTATTGGGGGATAAGTACGATCGGATCAGAAAAAGTTATTGGGTGTGGAAGCGGAGTTTATTGCCCATGGAAGATGGAAATCTGAGAGTATAGATAATTGGGGTTTTAAGAAAATTGAGATGCATGGGATGGTTGAATATGTGGGTTGGGCATTACCATGGATGGTTTTCGCTATGTTTTCACGGAAAAATTGATACCCACGATTCAAAAACTTTTATCATTTGTGTCTACGTTCGTCCATTATGTGCTTTATGCTTTTCGGATTTTCATAGCATTTTGGTAGACTCACTGTGGTCAGTTCATGCCCGATTCCAGCTACAATAACCCCCGAATCATAAACCATTCTTTGAGAGAAATTTGGCCATTACTTAGTAAGTACCAGTCGCATTTGTCTGTGGATTGAACGTTAGTATAAACTCCACATATCCGGTATATTAGTAACTTACCGCGATGTTCGAGATATGGCCATTTCTTGGCTGGATATAGGACTCGTAGCCAATGGATGCAGGAATAAACTGCGAGCAGCAGGCTCGAGGATTCCTGGGCAGTATCCTCCACACATGATGGAGTCATATTCACCACTAAAATGATATCAGAGCTTCTTCGGGAGATTGTTGAGCTTTTGGCTACTGTATGATGAGCAGAACTGGAGCTTTGACGCCTGGAGAATTGAAGTTGGCAGACGTAATTGAAAAGACTTCCATAGCAGCAATGGGCCAGCTACAATCTATACATATTGAACAGCTGCCATGTCGAACCTTGGAACTTGGTAGAAGCTAAAAATCTTGTGAGCCAAGTCTCGATGATCTGAGGACGGACGATTCACATGTTGATACATGAAAATATAATAATGAAAGTGGCGTAACCAGTGTCATAAATCTTCCATCTACGAGAAATGGTATTCGCAATCTTGAGCTGTGCAGTAGCCGCGACTAATTCATTAATATTTGAGACTTCGCTGTCATATGCCCATGCAGATAGTACTACCTCATCAGCATTATAAGGCTTGTTGCCGATCAGGGCATTGTTAACAATTAAGCCTAGGCTATGCCCGACGAGGACTATCTTTTTGCGAATATATCTAGATGAGCCGCAACCGGTCGCAGAATGGAGCCAGGCTTGGCGTAATGGACGATCTTTTCGAGGACAGGGACATGGATGGAGAGTTGAGCTTCGTAGCCACTGATGCTGTAGGCAAAGTTAGATAGGAACAGTGGTACCAATCTTGATATCTAGTACAATAGGAAGCGCTGAACAAGGGCTTGGGTCACTTACGTGCTTGAATAACCAGCCCCAACTAGATCGTAGGATAATGTAGAGTACCCTTTTGCAACTACAAAGTCTACGAAACTGTATTCGCTTGGCTGATAGCGCGAGTTCCAATGTCTGCAAAAAAGCTGGAAATATGCTAATTGTCCAAGCTATTGACACACGCTCTGTCAAGACTAAGAACGTGGGTAGCAATCAACAAAATAGAGCGAGGGCCGAAGTGTGGTTCACAGTATGTGTTAGCAACCTTGAAGCTGCTCGTATTGTTTTGAACATGGCCGATTGGATTGAAAGTAGTCATGAAATCTCGACCTTTCGGAGTTGAGTTCGTATTCAATGCCAATACTGCAAGCAGCCCTATTCGTCCTTCCGAACTTTCCTGTCTCATACAAGGCCGATCTAGTAAAAAGGGAAAGTGACGGTTGAAATCGAAAATGAGAGAAGTGATATCAGTGTTACTTTCAGATTTTGGTCGGCGCCAAACTAAGTCGGTGGTGGTCAAAACTTGAAGGGACAGTAAAGTAAACGCATTCCTTTTTCGAGATCATTTTCAGCCACGACGGGGAGCAAGGGTACCGAGGGAGCATCAATGCAAAACCCATGATCGCACTGCCCATATTGCACACTTTCACCAAACCAGGCACGTTTATTTTGAGGCTCCACAAGAAGAAAGTGCGAATCGATACCATGCCTCGAAGACTTGAGAGATGACTGTAACGAGAAAGCTGAAGAGATATTTAGCGCTTTACAGAAAGGGGATGAGCTGGCTGAGCAGTGCATCTTGCTTTGTCGGAAGCGAAACTCATATGCTAAATGGAGCGACATACCGAGTGAACTAACATGTGCCCCAATGCGAACGTCAGCCAGGCTTTTCGCAATTGAAGCAAGAGCCTACCTTACGATTTGAGGTATCATCTGTAAAGGTCGTAGACCTGTGACATGACTGCACCAAATGCGATATCATAAAGGTCTCTTGTGACTTTCGTCGAGGCAATCATTTAGTGTCGAAAAATAGTGTTTAGTAGTCATACGGCTGGCACGAACTAGACTATACTCGCCTGCTGGCTCGCCTGCTGACAGGATTCAAACAGAATCATAACAGATATCCTGCTACCCCCAGCATAGCAGATTGTAGTTACAAGAAAAGTAAGCAAGAAGAGCACTGAGCCGACAGTCACCACCAAAACGAGCAACACATAACATGGGTCCAAGAAATCCAATAGCAATGAGGATGCTCACGAATACCTATCACGACGAAATCGCGGAACCTTCAACTTTCCACAAGCCTGGCTACATAAATACGAACGCCTTGCCTTCGGTCGCGTTATTGACGAGCTGCTCGCTACGAGGTTCATATCCGATTGGATAACAGTACAGCTCTGCCAACGTCAACCTTTTTCGGCTACTAAAAACTCATGTGTTGAGTTGATAATGCTGCCGTGCAAGATCACTAGAGACTTACTGGACGCCTCTTTTGAAGAAGTTGCAACAAGCGGAGGAAGTAAGCGATTGAGATTAGCGGAAGCCTCGAAGGATATCCGGAAATACACAAGCGATACCACGAAATTGCAAAACATGGATTTGGTAGACCAACACAAGTTGAACTATTCCGTCGTATTTGCGCAGTAACAACAGAGTAAGCAGCAAGGTATCCCAGTTTGTACCTCGACGCCATGATCACCAACAGCCACCAAGTGAATTTATCATGATTATGCAACACACATAGCTAAGGAAACACTTCCGATACTCCACGGAGTGGAAATGCATGCAATGCTTTTTTTGGACTCCTTCGGAATTTGCTCGCTTTCAAGACGATTCCTGGAGTCCGTAGGCATTTGATGATTTTGCCCGGCGTCTGATCCCACCCCTCGCGCCGGTCTGATACTTCTCGTCGCGACAAGCCAAATTGCACGGGAGTCCGTGACAGCAGCTGCGTACGCATAACCAACAACGAAGCGACCCGAAGTCCCTGCAGATTTGATGTAAGATGCGCCGAGACCAGCTCTGGCCCTTCTCTTCCGGCCATTTTTTTGCAGGTTGTTGGTGACGTATCACCTACAGCGGAGCAATTTTACGGTCCTCCGCAGAGAGTGGAAATGAGCTAGGATTTGAAGTAACACCGAAAGCACGGCAAACGAGGATCCTGTTGGAATGATCACATGATACCCGCGTGATCTCGGGAAGGACCCGTATATTTCGGATATTTTGTTTCGCTTACAGTAAAATTGCCTGCTGTCATCCCGTGTATGTGAAACATCCCAACTCCGTATGCTGCACCCCTCTCTGGCCAGAGCATCCAGATCTTGTAGTCATGTCATGTCCTGCTCAGATCAGATCTTGATCTGCCCCCCGGATCTGCGCTCTCCTGCATCCCTATGGTAGCACTCGCACGCGCCCTCGACCACGACAATGATGTGACGGGAGGCTGAATATCATGAAGGCTTGAGAGGACGTTTGCCCTGGCTGGCGCATTTGAGTCTGGATGCTGGTAATGCATTACTTGGTGCTACAGAGTCAAATGCGCCAGCCAGGGCAAACGCGAACCATGCCTGCACCGCCTATTCCTTCTCAACTGCTTCCCAGGGCACTGGCTGTGTTAGTATCTAGCTACTGTAGCAATATCTTTCCGATGGTGCTCTGGAGGCGCCAGCAGACGCTGAGGCTGTAATTTTCTACAGGGGTTTGCGTATTTGAGGTTGTCAGCCTGAATATATTGTACCTGTGTTACTTCCCCTGATAGCTGCATGTCAGTCTCTGCTGGCTGGGAATGAGGAACGAGGTAAGAGGTAAGAGGTAAGAGGTAAGAGGTCTCTGCGAGGACATCAAAGCTTGGCGCGCTGATCAATTCTAGACCCCCTTAACTACCCAGCTACCCCAACATGATCCCAGTCTCCTGACATAGACACAAGTTTGCGCTCCGAAGATTGGATGTGCTGGCTGGGCTTTTCGGGTGTTCACATCATGGACTGGCCCTTCGCTTTGCCGCTTCCCACAGTGTTTGAAACAATCTTGGCAGTCGACTCTCACTGCTTGGGCTTGGGCTGACGGGAGCGACATTTATCGGGCCCACCGTGATGGATTCAACTCTCCCCTGCATTCGGGTGAAATTCTGTGCTCCTTGGTAAGTCAATTCCGAGGGCCCAAGAACAGGAGGCGGCGGGAGGGACTTTGGATATAAGACGGGCCTTCCCACGATGTGGTGTTTTTCTCTGCCAACCTTGCAGTTCTCAGTAACTCGGTCCCCACACATTCTTTTCCTGTACTCGGATACAGATACAATTACGTTCTCACACACATTCATTCAATTTACATTCTTCAAACATCCAGTATGATTTCTATTCTCAAAACCGTCTCATTCCTTGGCGTCTTCCTCATCCACTTCTCTTTCTCGTCTGTCATTCCAAGACAAGACCGGAACCCTTCCAAATACCACCAGGGTCATGACATAGCCTCGAACTCTTTGGCACTTGCTGTTCCGAATACGACGAAGAAAGCATCGCTTCCTACAACAGTACCAGATGTCAACTCAAACGATGAATCGTGTGAAGCCGAATATCCTGAGACCCACGGATCTACTGGATCCAATCCATCGCCAATTGAAGTGCCCATCTCCACAATGACCACTCTTACTTCAGTCATTGTCCCTACCAAAGTCGCTCAGCCTCCTGGTCCAGCTGCTCCTGTTGATCCCGACATGCCAATTGTAGTCAAGCCCACTTCTGCTTCACCCCCAGCTTCAACTTTGACCCCTGCCAATCCTGTCACTGCTCCAGCTGCTGGGACATTCTGGCAACCAGCTGCTGGATCTACCTGGCAAATCGAGTTGTCAGGAATTGTGACTGACACCTCTTACCCGGCCGATGTTTTCGACCTTGACCTCTTTGACACCCCACAATCGACTATCGACGCTCTCCATGCAGCGGGCAAGAAAGTGATCTGTTATTTTTCTGCAGGCAGTTTTGAGAACTGGCGTCCAGATCAAGCCAAGTTCCAGGCAGGCGACAAGGGATCAGCTATGGAAGGTTGGGCTGGCGAATGGTGGTTAAACACTAAGACGGCTAACGTCAGATCCATCATGGCGTCTCGTATCGATCTTGCCGCCGACAAGCACTGTGATGCCGTTGATCCTGACAATGTGGATGGCTACAACAACGCAAACGGTGTTGGACTGACCTCCGCCGATGGTACTGACTTCCTCAACTTCATGGCGGATTATGCGCATTCCAAAGGCCTGTCCATCGGCCTGAAGAATGCAGGAGATCTTGTTGGCAGTGTTCTCGACAAGATGCAATTCCACGTCAACGAGCAATGTATCGAATTCGATGAGTGCAAGCTTTTCAAGCCGTTCATCGATGCTGGAAAGCCAGTCTACCACATCGAGTACCCAACAACTGCACCCTCCATTGCATCTGATGTCAAGAGCGAGAAGTGTGTTGCGGCAAATACTATGAGCTTCTCTACAGTCTTGAAGACTGAGGCATTGAATGCTTGGGTTGAGACCTGTTAAGATTCGACGAGCATTGATTGACGTCGGTTACGAGTTATGACTTCTTGTATCGCGTGCAGCTAGCTGAACGTGTATTTGTTCCTGGTGGATTTTTGTAAATAAATTTTATCTTCTTCATACCTTGTTGTTACGATAGTCCTTTCTACAGAATTGCATTATGTCTGTCAGACTACTGTATCAAATGTCTGCCCACGCTTTTCGTGCTTTCAAGTGACATGCTTGAGTAAAGAAATCGCTCCAATCATAATGCGATTGCTGTAAAACCCTTAATCCTGTGTGCTGGATCAAGTCCATCGGAAGTGGTGGAACTGTTTCTCACTTGCAAGATGGTAACCTGCATTCAAGTCACAGCCCGATTCTCGTAAGTCCGCGTTGGTAGTAGCTCAAGAGGAAAATAGGATTAATGATCCGAGAGACGTGTTAAGATCGAAAGGCTAGTTAGGTGAAATGGGGAGGAAAGCTTGAGCTCCTACGGGGAACGTTTATCAGCCTCGCCAATTCCTAGCGCGCCTTGTCATTATGCACTCCACCTCTACGAACAACATTCTCTTTCGCGACTCACATGCAAACCCACTAACCCAATTGATATGCAATGAGGCCCTCCCTTTGCATTGTTCATATAAGCGATCCGTGATTGCTTTGAAATCTCAGTTTGACCGCCATGTCTAACTTCAGGCGTGCTCCGGTGCATGCTGGAGGTCCAGGCAGGAGTAGCAGTATCCTCACCTCCTTGAAGGCAGCGGAGATGGTTGAAGGGAAACCAGTCCTACCAGCAGAGATTGTTTCGACCATCCTGGACTACCTACCAATACCCGATCTTATGAGCTTTGCCCGGACCTCGAAACGAATGCTGGAAATGGTTTACGAAGACTCGAGATGGGTACAAAGGTTGAAGGTTATGGGAGTCTGGAACGAGGGCGAGGCGAGGAAGAGGTTTGAGGAAGCTTTGAAGATGAAGAGGGAACTTATGCGGATAAGGGCAGAAGAGGAGGGGAAACGTACGGGAATTGGCGTCAATGGGGGCATGAGGAAAACCAGCACGACACTTTTCGACGCAGGTGTGGAAGAGGAACGGCAGAGACGGTCTACGGAAGCGGCCTCGAAAGCTCCTAGGACGTCAATGGAAGATGGTTTCGAGACTCTGGCGCTCTCCTCAACGGCCCAACCTACCAATACTTCGGCGGCTCGAGCAGCAATGCTGGATCCCGAAGCATTGCTAAACATATTCTCCGGGGTGAAATCGATACGAGGATCTGCAAGGCAGGAATACGCAAGGATTTATGCAGCTTTAGCACCATTCTATTTCGACCTGGCGAGATCGAGAAGTCATATGGATCCAGTAATTTTCAGGGTTTACCGAGATCCAGAACAACAGGCTCAGATGCTGGCACATCTACAGATATTCGCTCGAAGCGATTGGGCACAAGGGTGGAGACAAAGAGAAGAGAAGCTTATTACGATGGTTGGTATATTTGAGAATGCTGTGTTACGAGAATTTGAGCAAGGTTATGAGGCAATGGATATTGATGGGAGAATGCGCCGCTATGCTCATGTTTTGGCCGTGTTGAATGGTGGCCATGCGTGTATAGAACTTTTTGTTCAAAAACACCCTATGTTCACGGATCGAGACTATCTAGGCAATTCGATGGATTGCGTCAATCAAGCTTCATCCGACGGTGTGGCACTGGAACCATCACGCCAATTTCTGGAGAAGCTGTCAAAGAAAGTCAATGAGCAGTCCGATGTTATAGACAGAGTATTCCCGCCGGGAGAAGATGTTCTTCAGTTATTTCTGGATAAGATTGCCGAAGATATTCTCATGGAGTATGTGACTCCGTTGTTTGACGAATCCCACGAACGAAGCATTCCGTCATATCTGAAAGCAGTGTCTGGATTGTTTGAGCAAAGCATTCGATTTGGAGCAAGCTTGAGGCCTACCAGAAACTCTGGCGACAAATTACCTGCCACGATTAAGTCAATTCTTGCAAGAGTCTTCGAGCCTCATGTGGATCTATATCTATCAGAAGAGTTCGATCATTTCAAGAAGAAAGCCGAGGCCGAAGTTGGGATATGGGAAAGCAAATTGTCTGCCCAAGATGCCACAACGGAATCATTCTTTATGGCCAATGTGAATCGACAGGCTGACAAGAAGGACTTCTTGAGCTCTTTCAAAAAAGTGGTCATGATGCCCGTCAATGTTCTTCCCAGTCTACCCATATCCTCGCCGTTTGGAGCAGCAAAAGTCTTAGCTCCTGGTGTGCCAGCGAATCGGTTCAGTGTTCAAGCATCCTCTGGTCCATCAAGACCCCAAACGCCAGGTCTTGGTGTTGCCGGTAACCGCTCGTCGACTTCTCTGCCAGCGGATGCTCCCACAGATGAGCTAGCCGCGAAAGCGGCACTGATGGCTTCGAGGCTGGAAGGCATTCGATCTTTGTTTAGTATTGAGGTTGCACTTGATCTGACTCATTCTGCGAAAGCAAGCATCGAGCGAGCCGGCCTTTTCGTACGTCTCGGTGGTCAGACAGGAGAGGAAGCACGAGAACAATGCGAGGCTATTTTCGTTTCTCTGCTTCAGATCTTGGGGAATCGACACGTCAAAATAGGATTCGACAAGGCTGTAGATCATCTATCGAAATACAATCCTCGAGAAGTTAGTGAGCATCAACAGGGCGTCGCACCACTAGTCACTTTCTTGGAACTTGTCAACGTTGGTGATCTGATCTCTCAGATGATTGATGTTTTTTTTGAGCAACAATTGGCTGCCACCAAGCTAGCAGATCGCAACGATTTTCTCGATCCAGCAATCAAAGCCAAGAAGAAATTCGAGCAGATGCTCGATGAGCGAGTAGCAGCCGGGCTCAACAAGGGCATCGATGTTTTGATGGACGAAGTCGAATACCTCTGTGCAACTCTCCAAGAACCCACAGACTACAACCCTTTACCAGCCACCGATCCTCGAACCCAAACCTTTGAAATTGGCACCACTAAAGCCGCCGAAAAAGTTGTCCAGCTCGTCGAATCGCACACCAAGATGTTGACTGGCAGCACTGACAAAAACATGCTCGACGTCTTCAACCAAGAAGTTGGTCTCCGCCTCTTCACAGCCATCTGCAAGCACCTCAAACGTCAACGCATCAGCGTCGACGGATCCATGCGCCTCATTTCTGACATGAACCTCTATTTCGTCTACATCCGCTCGCTGAGGAATCAGGATCTGCTTGAGTATTTCAAAGCGCTGAGAGAGCTTAGTCAGATCTATCTGATTGATCCGAAGCATGCGAAGGAGATGGCGGAGGTTATTGCGGACGGTGATCGCTTCCATGGTATCTTTAGAGCGGAAGAGGTTTATGAGTTCGCGGAAAGGAGGGCGGATTGGTATACTGTGAAGAGGAATGTGGAGAGGGCGATGTATGGTATTGGATGTGGGGTTATGTGAGGTGGTAAACTCCTTTGACAGATTCATTATTGAAGTTGGAAATCCTATGTCCATCGCATGGTTTTGCAAACCGTCTCAAGCCGAATGCAACAACGACATCCCAAAGCGCATCTGTATCTCAGAACTCCTACTTCCTTTAGATTCCCATCACTTCTAGCACAAGGTAAGAATCACCATTTATGAATAGCATAAAGGACGCCCTTTAATTTTGGGAGTGCTCAGCTCAGTAAGAAGCGAAGCTACCAAATCCTTCCATGTTTGAAATAGGCCGGCCGATACTCCTCTCTAATTCTAGCAGCACGGATAGCATATTGATGCCCTTCCTGCTAGGGCAATAGAAACCAAGTCCTTGGTGACATGAACAGCAGTCCCTCGGATCAGGAACTCGCCTATCTCTCATCTGTGGCGTTCCAAAAAATTAAGGTTCCCTTCCAGATCGCATGTGGCTGAAGCTCGAAGCGAACCGACCCGTCTTGCAGATCTCAAAAATGACGTCAAGGAGTCAATACAACAAGGATAAACGACGTGTTAAAACATGGCACAGCTGTTTGGACTAACCCATTCGAGGTTTAATCGACGAGGGTTTGTATACTTTTTCCAAGGCGGGCATGATGTCAGTCGAGCTTGATATTGTCTGGGCAGACGAGAGAGATTTGATTTGTGAGGTTCGGGGAGGATGTGGATGTCGGAGATACCGCAGGAGGGAGGGGAGAGGGTGACGACGAGATGCGATGCGATGCAGGGTTTTGTGTGATGTTAATACAGAGGATATGGGACTTTCTGCATCTTCCTCTTTTCTTCTTTCATGAATAAGTTTTATGTTACAGTAAATATCTCTCATTTACATCTCGCAATACCCCTCTCCCTGTCCAAAATCGTAGGAGGAAGGAATCTCTCTTGATCCTCGTCCACAAGCCTGTTTGGCAGACACAAACACCTCCACTCGCCTCTCGCCTCTCGCCAACCTTACTCCTACTTCCACATCCATATCAACAACACCACAATTCTCCTTTACAATGTGGGGGATCTCCTACTGGGTCTTCCCCGTAATATCAGGCCTAACATGGCTCGGAATGCTTCTCGGGCTCCTCCTCCACTGGACCACCACGGGTAAACCCATCTACCCTTCCATGGACTCCACGCAAAAGATAGCCTACATCTCCGACGTAGGCGCACAGTCGCTCAAACCTCTCTTCATTGCCGGCTCCTGCGTCGTAACGATCTTCCTCGATCTCTCATTCCTCTCCGAACGCTGGCTTCGACACCGAGGAAGGCTGGCGCGGAACCAGACCTTGACGGAGAAAGTGCTGAGTTGGCTATCCATGGTGCTTGCGCTTGTGGGGACGGCTGGGCTGATTCTGCTGAGTATCTTTGATACGCTGAGACATCCGAGTTTGCATGATATTTTCTTGGTAATGTTCATTGGGGGCTATGTGTTGTCGTCCGTCTTCATTTGCTGGGAATATCAGAGGCTGGGAATAAGTACGTTTGGTCTTTTCATTTTATGTTTACCCTCCCTCCTGCTTGAGCTACTTTTATTTTCTTGATTACTGTACTGACAATTCAGAATACCGCGAGCACTCCATCCTCCGCACATCCTTCTGGATCAAACTCTTCTTCATCCTCATCGAAGTCGCCCTGGCCATCGCATTCGGAACATGCAACTTCAAAGACAAATACGACATCGCAGCCGTCCTGGAATGGACCATCGCATTCGTTTTCACTTTCTATGTCTTCTCTTTCTTCATCGACCTCTTACCTGCTGTGAAGACCAAGGACGAGAGCGCGAGATTTGGAGCTGGGCAAGGAGAGACAGAGATGCAGATGGAGCAGAATGACCAGTTCGCTCATCCGGGGGCTGGGTATTACGGTGATGGCGGGAGAGGGGAGCGGTATACGGCGGAGAGTCAGAGGACGGTGGGGAGGAATGATGTTAGGACTGTGCATGGGACGAAGTTTGATAATGGAGCGCCGCCGGTAGCGAGTAATTTCTAGATGCTATTGGGGGAAAAATCTGGCTAGTCGGGTCGGGAGAGGGTTGTAATGATTAGATGAGACCACAAGGTTCGTTGTATATACGGAGAAAGGGAATGCTCAATGACTTTACTGTTTGCATAACTTGAGCGTTTGGGATTAGCGAATACATTGCATTGCATTTGGTAGCGTCAAGAGGAGCAATACTCGAACGGGGAGAAGGTGTACATTAGTGTAATACCAATTCACGATGAGCAATGGTACTACTCTAAATACTCATGGGTTCCACAAGATTCAACTGTAGCTTTTTACCTTTATGAGAACTATCCTGAAGGAAGTCAGGTACATGTATTGCTTATTTAAGAGACATTCTGGTCATCTCAGATTCTCACGTCCCAATCACCCACCTCCTGCCTGCAACTTCCTTCCCTCCCCTCCGTCTCTTCACCTTCACCTTCACCTCCACTCAAACCGGTGACTACGACTTATAAGCAAACAAGACGTTCCCGTACATAATCACCCACAAATACGTCACGGTGAAGCCTCTTCAAAACGCACAACACGCTTGTGGTTTCTAACAGACTAAACTTGCTTCTCGGTCGGTATCTTTTCTCCAGATCCGCCTCATCGCGAGTTAAGTCTGTAGTTTTTTGACCTTTTGTCTGTTGATCTGACTCGCTTGATGCGTGTTTTATTTCTATTTTTTTTAAAAAAGGTAAAACTTTCTTTTTGGGTTTCTCCAGGATCGACAGAGGAGCAAGTATAAAATTAGTTCTAAGTTTGAAGTCCCTGGAACACTTCACTCTCCGGTAAAGCTCGTTTCGAAACGGGGCTGATGATGCACTCGTTAAGGTTGCCAACAAACGAGAGTGGTAACTACAAAATCTTGGGGGGAATCTTTCGTTCAGATTTGATGAATGGAAATGCGACTGGAGAAACATGAGACAACGATTCATTGTCAAGTAAAGGCTTTGAAAGACATATACATTCTGTGATCAAGGTAGTGCGACTATGGCTTGTCTCTGTCCCATAAGTACAGCATATTTCATACAAGAGCGACAAAAAGTTCAGTTCAAGTAATCATTCAATCAATCCTTTAACCTTATTGTTGTAACC
>JACBAH010007596.1:0-40435 GCA_014282315.1 Neospermospora avenae
CCCCAGGGCAGCTTCAGCTCCCCGCAACTAACCCCTGCACGATGATGGTGAGACACGCATAGCTCTTGACCACGACTGATAACCTTCCCTTCTACATAGCTCTTCTATACCTCAACATCCTTCTAAATCCGTACAATCAGTCATCAAAAATACAATCATGGGAGGAGAAACGACCGAAATCGTGAAGCCTAAGAGCACATATCCGAAGCTCTCGGACCATCCAGTAGGACAATGGATTCCAAACATTTATAAGGACCGTATTACGCAGTTCTACGGTGGGGGACAATATGCAAGCAAGAACTTACGAGCGTATGCGGTTATACACTCTCTCAGAAGTACTGCGAAAGCTAACATTGGCTTCTAGAATGATGGATGAAGGCATTGCGTCCGGAACGCCGCATGTCAAGCTCTCGGTTTGGGATGCTCCGGACCTCAGTCGCCCAACCTTCAAAGATGCAACTAGCCACACATTCAAGAAAACATCGGTAGGAGAATGGTTCGGTCCATCTTGGTCAACGCATTGGTTCAAGGTCCAGTTGACTGTGCCGAAAGAGCTTTGTAAAAAGGAGCTTCTCGAACTACATTGGGATGCCAATAATGAGGGAATGGTCTGGACGGATGATGGCAAGCCGCTGCAGGGCTTGACCGGAGGTGGTGAGAGGATAGAATGGATTTTACCTGAGAAGTTCAGAGACGGGAAAGAGCACACAATATACATTGAAATGGCATGTAACGGCATGTTCGGAAATGCTCCTGGTGGAGACTCGATCCAACCGCCCGACCCAAACAAGTACTTTCAGCTCAGTAAAGCGGATATTGTGGCTGTCAATAGTGAGGCTCGTCAATTGTGGATTGATATCTGGATTATTGGAGATGCCGCAAGAGAATTCCCAACCGATTCTTGGGAGCAACATAAAGCATTGAAGGTGGCTATGGCCATCATTGAAGCTTTCGAACTGGGCAATCAAGATTCTATCATCAAGGGTCGTAAAATCGCACAAGAATACCTCGGCAAAGATGTCAGTTCATCCAAGGTATATGACACGAAAACGCAGCCACTTGTCTATGGTATCGGCCACTGCCACATCGATACTTGCTGGCTGTGGCCTTGGGCAGAGACCAAGCGAAAGGTTGCTAGGTCATGGTCAAATCAATGTGACTTGATGGACCGTTACCCCGAACATCGATTCAGTGTCTCACAAGCTCAGCAATACAAATGGCTCAAGCAGTACTATCCTTATGTGTTTGACAGGGTCAAGCAAAAGATCAAGGAAGGTCGCTTTCAACCTGTTGGTGGCAGTTGGGTTGAGCATGATACCAATATGCCAAGTGGAGAGTCGCTTGTTCGTCAATTCGTGTATGGACAAAGATTTTTCGAGAGCAATTTTGGAGAGAGATGCCGCACCTTTTGGTTGCCTGATACTTTTGGATACTCGAGTCAACTGCCACAATTGTGCAGATTGGCTGGTATGACGCGCTTCTTCACCCAAAAGCTAAGCTGGAACAACATCAACAAATTCCCTCACACGACATTCAACTGGGTATCTCTTGACGGCAGTCAAGTTATTTGCCACATGGCTCCTTCCGAGACATACACCGCCGAGGCAGACTTTGGGGATGTGAAGAGATCTATATCTCAACACAAATCTATGGACCAAGATGAAACCTCACTGCTTGTCTTCGGCAAAGGTGATGGAGGTGGTGGCCCAACCTGGCAGCATCTGGAGAAGCTCCGAAGATGTCGTGGCATGAGCGACACTGTGGGAATGCTACCCAGAGTCCACATGGGTGATTCTGTAGAGGATTTTTTTGACCGCCTTGAGAAGAAGGTTGCAGACGGCCTTGATTTCGTGACATGGTATGGTGAGCTGTATTTTGAATTGCATAGAGGTACCTACACCACTCAAGCGAACAACAAGCGAAATAACAGGAAATCGGAGATCATGCTCCGTGATGTCGAGTTGCTGGCGACTCTTGCAAGCATCAAGTCGGGATACAAGTATCCTAAAGAGAAGATCGATGATATGTGGGAAGCCGTTCTACTGTGCCAGTTCCACGATTGTCTTCCTGGCAGTTCTATCGAAATGTGCTATGATGATAGTGATGAGGTGAGCAAGAAAAGCTGAGTTGTGATCATTTTAATTCTAACTTATATGTAGCTCTACGCGGAAGTATTTGCGACTGGAGAGAAGATTTTGAAGGAATTAGAAGAGCTTCTTGGTGTCCAAAGTGCTGAGAAGCCAAAGTCTACAGACAATCTGGTCGCCTTAAACACGATGCCTTGGCATCGTCGGGAAGTCATCTCGATCGGAGATGGCAAAGCTGGCGTTGCATGTGGTGATGGACAATTGCTCAGCATCAAAACCTTCAAGATTACTGAAACTCCAGAAGTCTCTGTGAAGGAGATAAAGAGTGGTGTATTTGTCTTACAGAACGACCAGCTTCGAGTAGAAGTCGAGGACGGTTGCATTACCTCGCTTTACGATCTCAAGGCCGAAAGAGAAGTCATTTCGAAGGGAAAGAAGGGTAACCAGCTTGTGATCTTTGATGACAAGCCTCTCTACTGGCAGGCCTGGGATGTCGAAGTCTACCACTTGGACTCTCGCAAGGAGCTGAAGTCGGGCACTACTAAGATATCCCAGCAAGACGCTCACCAAGTCAGTGTTGTGACCGAAACGAAGATCAGTGAGAAGAGTTGGGCAAAGACATACATCACTCTTTCAGCTGCCTTCAAGGGTCAGCAATCATATGTGGAGATGCACAGTGAGGTAGAATGGCGAGAGGATATGAAGTTTTTGAAGGTCGAGTTCCCAGTTGACGTTAGAAATACCGAAGCGTCCTACGAGACTCAGTATGGTATTGTGCGCAGACCAACACATTACAATACCACGTAAGTCTTCTACATTCCCTCTGAATTAGGATGCTAACCTTTTATAGCTGGGATATGGCCAAGTTTGAAGTCTGCTGCCACAAGTATGCTGATCTTTCTGAGCATGGCTATGGTGTTTCCATATTGAATGACAGCAAATATGGTTTCGCTACCTGCGGCAGCTTGATGAGGCTTTCACTCCTCCGTGCTCCAAAGGCGCCTGATGCGCATGCAGATATGGGCCGTCACCACATCCGATGGGCAATTCTCCCCCATCAAGGTGATCTTGGCTCCACCACTGTTCGCACCGCATACAACTTCAATAACCCATTGAAGCTTACCCAATCATCCAAGTCACTCGAGGCATCCGCATTCAGCAGCCCTATCAAGCTTACAGGCAATCCATCCTTGATTCTGGATTGTGTCAAGCGGGGCGAAGATGATGAGGATGTCAGCCGAGGAGAGTTAGCAAAGCGCAAGGGGAAGAGTGTCATTTTGCGGATCTATGACAGCTTGGGAGGTACAAGCAAGGGTGCAATTGAGACATCTTTAGATGTGAAGAAGGTCTGGAAGACCAATATCTTGGAGAATGATGAGGAGGAATTCAAGATTGAGAAGGGCAAGATTGATATCACCCTGAGACCTTTCGAGGTAGCTACGTTCAGGTTACAATTGTAGTTCAGGACATGGAGAGTCCAGTAAACCATTAGGATAGGATGACGAAGCAAGATTGGGATAGAACATGAATTGAGCTGTTATCTTACCGCATTCTGGAATTCTGAAAACTTGCAGTGTGCTTACCTCATTTCCATCAAAAAGCTTGATGAGACGGTTTATGAGCAGGTGGGAACTAAATCTTACATTTCCCATGACCATCGGAATTTGTCTTTGCTGTTAAGAGCTTTCGCAAAACCTCAATTCTGCTTGCATCCACTTCGTCTTCAGGACTTCCTGTTTGGGCAAGTTCTTACTCCATAGCCTATTCGGAGCCCTTTGGTTGCAATTACCCCACCTGCTGCCTGCTGACACGATCTTTTCGTTCATCACACCGTAGATGAGCCTATCTGACGAGCAGTACGAAATGTGTGAGCTGCTTCCTCACGAAAGTTGTAAGATTCTTCTACGGCATTCTTCATTCGGATTTTCTCCCGATGAGTGAATGATGTATTGATTAACTTCACACCGCTGTGTGGATGCAAGTGGGCTTATGAAAATAAAATTTCGGCCCCAGCATATATCGAATTATCTGCGAAAGCATCACTAATCAACGTATCCAAGTCCACTCCATTCTACTTTTGTATTCAAATCCGAAAGTCGAGAGATCAGATGCCATACCCGCTCCCGCTAGACATTGTCATATTTTCCTCCGCGTTACGTTCCGTCCCTTTGCATTGGTACTAAACTTAGACATTTCGACATGTACCCCGCTGCTTGTTACTGGATGCAGCGACGGATAGGATTCTGATCGAGGCTGAGTTCAATATGCACATGTACTGTACTTACTGTACGATTTTATTGTATCGCTTAAACAGACTGCAATCTGCAGGTTTGTAGGCTGAGCCGTACTAAGACAGTGCTAAAGAATGTTCCCATGCAGGGCCATGACAAACCCAGGCACTACGGCCCTAGCCGGCGCCCCCAATCTAGGTACTTTCCCCTGCATCTGACGCACATTCTGGATTCTGGCATTTAGTTCACCCATTTCAACTACTCTAGCTGTAATTGATTATGGGTACGGTGATCCTCACATTGGTGTGAGAGCTTAGCAACCTCTCTTCACGGCAAGTTGGGGTCTATATTTTAACAGCGGCCGAAGAACCGCGATGATCTCTCAACCCGCATCCCGATGTCTCCATTGGGTAGCGTCTCCGTCCTCTGATCTTCTCTAAGCCTTGTGTTGCCATACGTCGAGGACTATCCCACACGCTTGTCACGCGTCGGGCCGGAAGTTAGGACTCTGTCGACATCCTCCAGATGTCGTCGAGGATATAAGATGATCGTCACGCCCACGGAAGTAATTCTTCATTCCAAACACATCGACAATTCACTCATCTATCATCATGAGATTCCTCTTCCAACTTTCTGCTGTTGCCATGGGGCTCTTCTCGCAAGCTGCCTCTGCACAGAAATATGTCTTCGCTCATGTCGTAGTCGGCAATACCGCTGCTCACACCCAAGCGACCTGGGTCCAGGATATCACTCTCGCAAGAAACACTGGCATTGATGCGTTTGTTCTTAATATCGCTTATCCCGATAGCAATATACCCGGTCAAGTCCAGAAGGCTTTTGCTGCTGCCGAAGCTGAGGGTAGTGGCTTTAAGCTGTTCTTCGCCTTTGATTATCTGGGAGGTGGTCAGGTCAGTACTGTTTTATATTCCGCCTTTAGTGGCACCCCAGAGCAGTGGCATTTCACTACCTAGATGAACCAAATGATTGTCGAGACTAGTACAAAGCTAACTGCATACCAGAGATGGCCCTCAACTGGATCAAACTCCGTTGTATCCTACTTGAATCTGTACAAGAACAGTCCAGCGTATTTCCGCTACCAGGGCCTTCCGTTCGTCTCAACCTTTGAAGGTGTTGACGATATCAATGCCTGGGCACCAAATGGGCCAATCCGCTCAGCAGTTGGAGGATTGTACTTCGTACCCGACTGGTCTAGCCTCGGACCGTGGAACTTCGCAACGCATAATGCCAACGTGCAAGGCGCCTTCAGCTGGGAGATGTGGCCCGCTGGAGCAAATAACAAGAACACTGAAAGTGACTACGCCTGGAAGAATAACATTGGAGCAGGAAAGACTTACATGATGGGTGTCTCGCCTTGGTTCTTCCACTCCACCAATGGTGGCAAGAAATGGGTTTGGAGAGGAGATAGACTGTGGGCTGATCGCTGGAAGCAGACTCTTACGGTCAATCCTGAATTTGTGCAGTAAGTCATCTTTACTTCTACTCACCCCAAAACATCTCGCTAATGAACATACCAGAATTGTCACTTGGAACGACTTCGGCGAGTCGATGTACGTGGGCCCAGTAAGGTCCGTCAATGAGATCGCTGCTGGCGCCGAGGTATACGTCGATGGCCAGTCGCACGAGAGTTGGCTTGATTTCTTGCCCTACTACATCGCCAAGTATAAGGGCAATCCATTTACCATCTCCCGTGACCAGATGCAATACTGGTATCGCACGCACCCAGCCGCATCCGGCCCCACGTGTGGTGTAGTTGGCAACAATGCCGATCAAAACCAGCAGGAACTTTCTCCCAACGATGTAGTCCAGGATGCCGTCTTCTTTAGCGCCCTCCTTTCTGCGCCGGCGAAAGTCCTCGTCCAGATTGGAAACAACCCAGTCGTAACATACGAGGGATCCGCGGGAATCAATTCCTGGAGCCAGCCATTCAATGGTCAGACTGGTACACCAAAGTTCAGTGTGGTGAGGAATGGAGCTACTACTGGTAGTGGAACAGGGAAGGCCATTACATCTTCCCCAACTACGTCAAATGGCTGCTCAAACTACAACCCTTGGGTTGGTAGCTTCTAATTGTTTGACTGGGGGATTCGCTTAGCATATTTTGGGAAGAGTAGTATGTGGAGGATTTACGAGCAAAATGATGGATTATGATTGATGCCAGCTGAATGCTACCTATGAAAGCACAAAGTAAACTAGATTCGAAAACGAAAGTCTATGTTTGGTTGTGGATTACTTCCCTTCGCAATCGCCTGGAAATTCAAGCCCTTAATCGTCCTACAATTTTTCCACTATCCTGACGCTAATCTCACCACTTCTCAAAGCCATTCCGCAACTCTACCATCAGGACTCTGATCCGTAATCCCCACAACCACAATCCTCTTCCTCAAACTCTCTCTCCTCTTCTCCTCTTTACTAGGCCCCACAACACTCTTGCCCACCTTCTCCAATACCTCCTTGCCTCTCATCACACCCTCCTTAAATCCTTGTCTCGGCGACAAAGGCGAAGAAGGCAACGGCATAGGCGTAGCCGGGCCATCTGCTCTCCTAGCCGCATTCGTAATGACGAACTTCTTGCTACTCGGCGGACCTTTCCTCTTTTTCCTCCCCGATGAAGATGAAGGAGAAGTTGGGGAAAGATTCTTAAGCGTGCTCGATACGCGACGTTTGAAAGACCGCGCTGTGGATGGCGAGGGCATGGCATCTGCTCCCTCGTCTTCTTCTTCGATATCTCCTACTCCATCCTCTTCTCCTTGCAATCTCTCCCTAGTATCGTGCGGAAATGGAAACGGACTCTTCAGAGGATGTTTAGACCCAGATCCGAATCTCTTCTTCTCAAGTCTAGCTGTTTCTGGCGGGGTTGGAATCGAGCCAAGGGGTGGAGAGAGTGCCATGTGATCGCTTTCCATGCTGAACATGGGACTGACGGGCGTGTTTGTATGTCTTGTCCTACTTGGCGACTTAATGATGGAATTGGGATTCGAGGAGCCGAAATCGTATAAACCCCATTCTAGTGAATCTTTGGCCGAGCGGAACAGGGACTGCTTTTCTTTGACGAGGGTTATGTATTGGGCTTTGCTGCGTTCCTTCGATTTGGGGGTTGAGAGAGGGATTCCGGGAAGGGGACTTGGTGGTGAGGAAGCGAACGATGGTATTTGGGCAACGCGATATTTGTTGGCGCTTGTAGTGTCTTTTTCGGATTCATCAGAATAGCGGATATGTTTCTGGGCAAGGCTTTTGGGAAGAGAAGTATTTACATCCGAGGGTCTGGACCTTGGTGAGGTTTCTGGGAATTGATGAGGTGATGGTGGCACATCCTTCTCTTCTTTCAGTTCTGGTTGCAGTCGTGGTGGAGCCAGAGAAACAGGAAGGATATCTGCGAGCGTCTCTGCAACAGTCTGTTCGTTCCTCACTCCCGTCTTGATATTTACTCCCGAAGTGTAAGAGGATTTAGACCCACGCTCAGGTATGATTTGAACTGGCGAGGTCAGATACTCGCCTATTTCCCTCGAGGATTGAGCAGCCGAGCTGTCCGAATTTCTGGGTGATGCGGCTTCATATTTGAAACCAGCCTCAGCTTGACTATAGAAACTCCCTGAGCTCTTCGATGATGGGCTCCGTATAGGCGGATGTGGAAGATGCGGACGAGGAGGTGCAGGAGGAAGCTGTTGGTGTTCAAGCGGCAGAGCCCGCTCGAATCTCGCATCGAAACCTGTTAGTTGTAAGATCTTCTTCGAGGATTTAGTCATTGGAGCCAGTGGGGGTGAAGTATGTTGACGAAGCGTAGCAGATCTTGGTGAGGATGGAGGTTGGAAAGCTGGAGATCGCGTTGGTGACAGTGGTTGGGTAGTGGGCGATCTCGGTGATGGTAATGGCGATGGTGACAAGGTCTTGAAGGCTAGAGACTGTGGTGATGGCAGTGATTGGAAAGTAGGCGATCGTGGTGATACTGTTGCCTGGATGTTCGGATTCCCAGCGATTTGCGTTGGGGTTCCAGAAAAATCTTGGACTACTGTTACCCATGTTCTTGTGGTTTCATTCCATACTTGGGTTCGTCTTGGACTTCGGCTCGGAATGCTGGGCTTGTCTCTGTTTTCATCGTTGGCTGCAAAGCGAGGTGATAACTGGCTTGCACCTGGTGAGACTGATATTTCGGCATCTTGGATCGATGGTGAATTGTTTGCTTCGTCGGGATCAAATGAAAAAGGCCGGAACGGCAGACTTGTTGAGGCCATTCTGTTGTTTGTTCCAAATCTACGTGCTCGTGAAGAGACGAAAGTCTTTATGATGAGAAGACTCGGAATTTTGCCTCCTAAACTATTTGTGCATTCGCAGCATTCGCAGCATTCGCAAGCGAAAAACAACAAAGAGAATTGGAGACTTAAAGACTAATGCGGAGTGGATTGTTAACGAAGTCCTTTTGTTCTTTTCTTGGGGTGTACAATTGTCTCAATTTGTTGTGGGCACATTGGCAACAAAGAGAACGGTTTATGCAATCTGCTCTTCACAGCGTAAGAGAGAAGGGGGAGATGGCAATGAGGGATGGTCATAGTAGTTACTCAGATCGGTCATCCTAAAACAACTTCTAAAGAGATCACCAAACACGACATTCGACCCTGTACTGAGCCCTTCCTACTTCTTCCTGCCAAATATGCTTGCCACAAGCTCCTCGAGATCTTGATCGGTCATGCCTGTGATTCCCAGCACACTTCAAAAGTGTCAGTAATTACGTCAACAAATCTTTAAGAAGCTACAGAAAGCTTCATTGCATATCAATCGAGAACAGACATGACTGACCTGTTGTGTGCATGCTCAAATTTGTTGCCGTAGCTAGGAGCAAATATAGCCCTCTTCAAGAGCCCCAACATGGTTGTTAGATCAGTTTCATTATTCTGAATCTGTGCGAGAGACTCTTTCTCTAACGTGGTAGTGTCCACTTGCTTCACATCCCATGCTTCTCCGGGTGTCAGGCTTTGAGCAAGCTTCAACAGTCGATTTTGAGATACATCAATATCTTTCACCCAGATAGCGCGGTCAGAAGTCTCCCGGGGATGTGTAAGTATTCTTCTCACTGCTTTGCCGATTGTGGACAGACGACTGGTGCTGAAGAGCTGATCTCCACCATCGTAGATATCTGCCTTCCTTTCTTTGAAATTGAAATACATGCCATTTCTCAGTCCCCAATCGAGAAAAGGGCCGGTGTAGACCAGAGTGTAGCTGAGTGAAGACTTCGTTGCCAGTAGATCCAAGTACTCTTCGATCTCAGCTTTGGCTGTAAAGACAGGAAGAGTCCTTGTGAGAGGATTCTTGAGGTCACAACCGAACTCGGAAGGGATAAACCTCTTCACACCAGCATTGACGGCAGCATCGATGAGCAGTTTCTGAGAGGGAACGGCCGCTGGTGCCACGGCCGAAACCAGTGCATCCTGTCCCAAAAGAGCAGTCGTCAGAGATACAAGATCTGTGAAGTCTACCTTGGTAACCTTGACTCCTGATGGGAAGGTGTGATTGCCAGACTGCCGAGTCAAGACAGTAATGTCGAAAAGTTTGGATTCAAGGAGCTCCTTGAGAATAGCGAAGCCCAAGTTACCAGATGCCTTCATGATATTAGGATGAGTTCGGTGAGGAAAATTCTCTAAGATAGACCACTTACACCTGCAAAGGCCACTCTCTTGATACTGATATCGTAAGGCATGTCGATGGATTCAGAGACTAATTACTTTTCAAGGCGAGTACAATGGAAGCACAACACGGACACTTTCAGATCTAGTCATTTTATATTCAACACGCATTGCCGAAGAACACGCAATTCGGGCTAATGGAGCACCCTCATCCGCAAGATGGGGTGATGTTTGTCAGCCAAGAAATGATCGTACTTGTATACCTGCATCTCCTGGACCAGTCAACATGGTGAGGAGGCCATACTAGCCTGACTGTGAGACGATTCCACTGCTCAAGGTTTACTATGTTTTAATATGAATGGATGAAGCTGAGTGTGTGGTGACTATCCAGGTAGCGATCAGAAGGTTTCGAAATATCTGAGCTTCTGTCTGCTCTAGGAAGGAAGAATTTGCCACAGCTGCCTTGGTGTTCAAGTAGCACAAATATTACTGGACAGAAATGCAGCAAGTGAGTTACACGACATGTGCAGTATGGATCAACTCCTGAGAATGACCAGTGTGTTGTAATCAATCTTCGATATCAGGCTGTAGTGGTGTGATGCATTAAAGATGGTGAAAATTGTCAGGAGATGTTGTGACGGAGGATCGGCTGACACATGAAACGCTAAGTTTCTCCTGAAAGTCGAATTTCAACAGCAAAAGCACGACCACATCCACACTGGCACACTGTCACACTCACATAATCGAGTGTGATCAAGATCTTATCTATAATATTTAAAAAATATCTACTCGAGGAGTAGTAGTTTCAAACAGATATTTTACTGGAAAGAGGCCTTTCAAAGAGAAGTATCTCATATCACAAATGAGCTTTTCAGCCTACAAGTTTGGAATCATGCATTTATTGCTCTATGATTATGATCGACACAGGGTTATACCTGCCTTTTCTAGTTAGTTATCGGTTTTCATCATCTTGCAACAAGCTTTCCTAAAAGACTTTCTTTCAGTCCTCGCCTGCTGCTCGTCTCAAAAAGCTCGCTACCTTCTCAGGCATCACCAAATGCGGACTGTGAGACACGAACAGTCGTTCCGTATCAATAGCTCCCCCCTCGTGCTGAATTTTTGCGACCATCGACTCTTGTAGTTCAAGGGGAATCGGACGATCGTTTTCGCAGATTAAGTACGACGACGGGATCTTTCTCCAGGCAGCTGAGATGGTCTTTGTCAAGCATGTTGCGAGCGACTGAGGTTTCAATCTGGAAACCCATTCGTCGGCCTCATCGGAGGGAAGGTCGTGATAGAAAATGTCCTTGCTAATTGCATCTGGTAGCTTGAAGTTTCCATCCTATGGTCAAGTCAGTAATGTTATCTTTCACCACGAAGATCGTCTGAACTGACACCATCAGGTACCCAAAATGGAGGAGCACCACCAAGTGCATCTTCAACGCTGGTTCCCTCTGACAAGACGAACGCCGATACAAAGGCCATCTTCACGACTCCTCCAGCCTTCCCGTCCCGTTGTCTCTCCGCCTTACTCAGACCATCCAAAGCGCTACATGTTGGGATACCTCCCCAGCTATGGGGCGACACGATCACCTCCGCCCCAGTCTCGATTTCCTTCAACACAACTGCCCTAACTGCAGCAATATCCTCGTCGAGTGACTTCACAGCCGGAACATTTCCGGTACCTGGAAATGAGAAAGTAATGCACCTGTAGCCGAGCGGTTCAAGAATTGCGATAACTTTGTCGAAAAAGCTCGGTGTGTGCCAGGCTCCGTGACAAAAGACAATCGAGGGTTTAGTCATTTAGAAAGTGATACAAACTTGCTCGTGAAAAGAATCAGAACAGAATAGTGCCGGTGGTAGAGAGTGAACGAAGTCGCTGATTTTAGAGCTGCACTTCTCTTAGGAAGCAGCTCTCTTTATACAGCCAGCACCTTTAGAATTGGTCAAAATTGCTTAGTGGTATGAAGTTAAGAGTAAAATTACGCCAATCTCACCACTAGTGAAACACAGTGAGATTCTCGATGTTCAGCATTTTCGTCTGTTTCTGGACTTCAGCAGATAACATTATGTCGGGGATGAGGCATGGTTCGCTTTGGTGCCCTGTGATATGCAGCAAGATCCGAAAACCCGAAACTGTCTCCATCTAAATGTGCATATCAGGTTTGGGTTCCATACGCTGGCAACTGAAGCCGAGTATGCTTTGGGCGTATTACTGCGGTTCACCCATCATCGCTTAGCTCAACCTTGCTACAATGAACTTCAGCCCCAGAATGTAAAGCCCCTCGAGTAAGTGGATCACTTTTTATCTTACGGAAGCTGAAAGACACATGAAGTAGGTAGAAATATACGACTGGGCCAATCATTTACTTTGACATCATTCTCTCGCTCCAGTTGGGGTTAGCGCTGACATCTGAGCATCACCTCGAATTACTGACCAACAGTAAATCCGATCCCGAACATGGTTTAGGAAGCAGAAAAGCCATCTTACACCTCGTCCTGCAAGATTACCACCATGAATCACAGCACGTACTTTCACTCCAATCCTGTGCCACAAAGAGCTCACAAGAAGTCTTCTACGGGATGCAAAGCTTGCAAAGTCAGGAAAGTGAAGGTCAGAACAATCTTCCACTACGTGGGATACATCTAAAGATCAATTCTAGTGCGACGAACAACGCCCAGTCTGTAAGAAGTGTCAAGTTCACTTCAAGAATATCACAAGCTGTGATTATGATCTATCGAGGCCAAGCAAGAAGAAAGGGCTTCGAGTAATGTCGCAGGTTTCGGTCACCGCGCCTAAGGAGTCAACACGCAAAGAGTCATCAAATCGAGTGTCGAATCAGGAAGTCGAAGTAGCCAATAACTTGAGTATAGTATCCCCGAGGAATCTTGGCTCAATATGCTCTCAGAACTCCTCTTCCGAATCTCGATGTTGCAAGTGTCCTTGTCATCATGCCGGTATACCCTTCCACTTCTTATCGATGGCTTATAGTGACCCTAAACCTCTAGCATATACCAATCTACTTCTTGATACAGTCTTTGGCATTTGCAGGATATGCGGCAACCTCCCAAGCGGCTGGTCTGATACCAGCGACTGTAACCCTGTCATGTCAAATGCGGTTCTCATGGCTGGGAAAGTTGACCCATTCCCAGTGCTTCCTGCAGAGAGCACTCCGCGTGTACATGCGCTGATGCATCACTGTACGTCTGGACCAACTCCACAGATGCCTTCACTACAAGGGGAGCTACGCCGAGAACAGGGACAACGACTCTGGCACTCTTCCCAACCCGGATCCACTCCCAGTATTGCACTAATCCGACATGGCTTTCTGCAGCTATAGCGAACCCTACGCTGTTCAACACAACTCTTTATGTGGCTTCTGTTCACGATGCAGGTCTTCACGGATGTAGAGAGACAGTCGAGTCTCTCTTCTACAAAGCTCAAACCATCCGAGTGTTGAACAAAGCCTTACGCGATCCTGCTCATGCAGTGAGCGACGAGACAATATCTGCTGTTCTGCTGCTTGCCCATATCGTAGTAAGCATATAGATCTTTCTATAGCGTTAGCAACGAGCTTGCTTGGGAGCTGAAACTGATTTTCACCACCAGAGTATCATCGCCGACCCCAACGAAGTAGAAACTCACCTCAACGGCCTGCGCCATATGATAGCCCTCCGAGGAGGCATCAACTCTTTAGGAGTCGCAGGTAACTTCCTGCATATGCTCTGCACAACCAACCACTTAACAGCTGTGATCTCTGAATCTCAAGCTCTGCTTCCAGCAACTCCACCATATGCGCCGGCTTTATACACAAATGATGATTTGCTCGTTAACGATATCTGCGAATCGCCATTGCTAAAGCCTTTTGCCTTAACTTCTGGTTTCCATTTAACGGTTGTTAATATCTTGTATGAGCTTGGATGCTTGTATGCTGTTCTTGATGCTTTCACAACTCAGCTGCTGCCACATTTCCGGGAGTCGTTCGAGGAGTTGGTGAATAATATTGAGGGAATGAGCATTGCGAGCGAAGTGAGATAACCAACAGCTAGTATAGGTTATTGATGGAGGAGAATCGTGGGTCTTGTTCCCATTGAGCAGGCGATTGGCCATAGAACTTTCAGGCCTAGCTTTGTTCAACATCATGACTTGAAAATTGACATGGCAAACGAACATTTCCTTGGACTCAGACATTGAGCGAAAAATCTAGAGCTATCCAAGAAACATAATTAGAAAGCCCTTATTACTACAAGAAAAAAAAAGCCGTTAATGCATCTATCCTGCCTTTTCTATCTATGCCGCAAGAACTTTGAATCCCTGAAGCAAGTCATCTCTCAGATCTTCCCATCCTTCAAGCCCAACACTGACCCTCAACAGACTAGTATCGACAGTCGAGTCCGTCATAGAGCGCCACTCGATCAAGCTCTCAACACCGCCCAAACTAGTAGCATGATGGAACAATTTCAACGTGCTTGGGAACTGGCGCGCCAAATTCATATCCTTCAAGCAGATAGAAAAGACCGGTCCGAATCCATTAGGCATCTGCTTCGTCAACCATCCATCCTTGATATCCTCAGCCTGCAAACTTGCATGTTCGATCTTAGCCAACACTTTGCGGATGGTCTCGCCATCTTTCGAATCACCGTCTTTCTCCGGATGTAACGTATCATCCAACCAACCTACCAATCTCGCCGCATTGGCAGCTTGTCTCTCAACCCTAATCTCCAACGTCCTTACACTCCGGATGCCCAACCATCCTTCCATATTTCCCATAACATTTCCGATGAATACCCTCTCAGCACTCAATTTCTCGAACCATCCTTCACGCTTCGGGTTCACAGCCAGAATACCACAGAGCATATCAGAGTGTCCACCAACGTACTTAGTCCCACTATGCAGAACAATATCCGCTCCCCAAAGGAAAGGATCCTGAAGAGGCGGTGGTCCAAACGTAGCATCCACAGTCAGAAAAGCGCCTCTCGAATGAGCTTTCTCGGCATATGCTTTCAAATTGTACGCTGTACCTGTAGGATTGAGTGGCGTTTCAACATGCACGATATCGCCAGGGTTGAGATCTTCAGCTGCGCAGTCTAGAGGGATCTTTCTGAGTCCTGTGAGCTTCTGGTGGATGCCAATGACGCCGTGACAGCCGTGGTAACCATCGCCGATGGAAATTTGCTTGGGGTTTAAGAAGACTAGTAAGGCGTGGAAAGCACTTAGACCGGAACCGTAGGTGAGAGTTGGACCTTTGAGGATATCTGAGAGGATGGACTCGAAACGAGTCGTGTTTGGTGTTGTGTGGCGAGAGTAGATGTGCCCTTCAAATGACTCCCCGGGCTGTGATATGTTGGTTAGCTGCATTGCTCGATTTTGATCCAGTCATGTGTGAACATACCTGACGATCTCTCATTGACTTCAACTTCTCTGGATTTCCATCATAACGAAAGGTGGTTGAGACATGCATTGGAGGTGCAACATCTGTACCCTCATTCAAATAGTCATCGGCATGAATCGTTTTCGATGAGAGTGAGAGGTTGGCGAGTCTTTGATCCAGGGTATGATCCTCCTTGCTTTCCGAACTAAGACCATTGATAATTGGAGTAGCCATGACAAGTATGGATCGATTCAATCGAATTAGAAGAAGATTCAAGAGATTCCGCGTTGATAAACTACTCCGGGGTTTGGATAAATTCCTTTGAGTCATTTGCGCCCTTGCCAATCGAAAGTGGAAGTGGGGGTTTGCTAGCGTCCATCGTTTGGACGCCACAGCGCTTTCTTAATGATGCGATCTCGCTTCTGTATTCGTAAGTAAACAGATTAAAATGTCGACATTGATTGATTGGCTTTATCAGGAGCTCAGAATAGTAAGAGCGTACGTTAGAAGCCGTCCATGTTGCTGTTGCGCAGGTGTATAAGGGTCAATTCTGCTTGACACGGGTTTTGAAGCAATGTGCATTATCGCAGCCAGATATCATATAGGCAGAAAATCACTTTCTGTTGGCGATTGCTCATAAGAATACTTTCTGATAGTGTATATTAAGCCTAGCAAAGCAGATGGGTATCTCCGTTATAAAAAAATGCAGCAAACGCCATTATAAGCTTCCCTTCCGCCTTGTGTATGTCGTTCTCAAATCCCATGAGCCCAAGCAATTTGTCATCCCATGCATGTACATCTCGACTTGCCAAGCCATTCCATACGCAGCTAACCAATATGAATCAAGTTCTCAAAATTGTACTCAACTTCTTCCTTCTTCTCGGTACACCTCTCCATCCACTTCTCAACAATTGCCTGAACTTTCCTCCCCGCCACCTTTGCGTCTGTGACAGACATCTGTAAGCCACAGGACTGAACTGCACCACGGACATACAAGTCGTGGGCTGAGATTTTCCCAAGGCCATCTTGAATTGTATCGATATCAACAGGGTATCTCAACAATACATTGTGCATGTTCTGTGCTTGTGGAATCCTTTCCAAAGGAAGTCGGGTAGACTTCGCTCGCATTGGCTTCAACAACCCACCTCGTACAGATGGCAACATCGACTTTTGGCGCCTCATAAGATACGCTCGAGGATCGCCATCCGGTAAAGATGTCTTAAGGAATGGTTTTGCTCCATCTGCGTTACCAGGAGCTGCCTCGTTCGCTTCAAGATTGGCTATGGCGGCAATATATCGGTTCTTGTATGGAGACTTGACTGGTTCATCTGCTTCATCTCTCTCCGTGTAAGAATTGCTGTTCTGACGATGGCGCCGACGTTTGATTGTTGGCCTTGACTGCTCTGCTTCTGCTTCTGCTTCTGCTTCCGGCTCTACTCGAGCAGCTATGATCTCCTTCCTCCGTTGACGGGTGGCATTCTCCTTCCTATGTTCGAAGTCCATAGCCCATGCAAGCTCATCATTCTGGTCTAGATCTACGCTGACTGACGCACGCTCGTTTCGGCTTGGTGCTGCATATGTAATGCCGCCTCCAAGCGTTGTCTGTCGCAATCCATCTTGCGGCACAAAGTGGTTCTCGGCCCTGACAGGAGGGACAAACGGCTTGTTTACACCCCTGGACTTCTTTGGACCACCCTGACGAGGAAATCGCTGCATGGGACCATCTAGTATGGCTCTGGCGCTGTGAAAGTCGTTCTTGCCTCTATTGAAGGTCTCAGAATCGTCTCCAAGCATGAGTCCGTCATCGGACTCAGCTGTCATGGGATATGGAACGGGGGGCATTATGAATTGCTGATCTGATTCTCGTCGAGGATCTGAATCTGCAGAGGGTATAGATGGTCTAGCTGAAGTAGAAATCTTAGCTTCGTTTATTCTGTGGGGAAGTGATGCTGCACGAATTGGAATAGGTGAATCGGTATCGGCCGAAACAGGATCCGATGAATGATGAGGTGTTGGTAGATATTTCTGTATCGTATGCGATGTGTTTTGGAGTAAAACAGGAGCCGCTGGTGGGGTAACAACATTCTCGGGCCTAAGTGGTGCTGTCATTTTCGAGATTATCCATGGGTTCATCGAGTTCCCAGAACCAGTGGAAATGTCTGACTCTGACTCTGGCAGCCGTCTGCCTCCAGCGTTTCGCGAGAACTGACTTCGTCTCTGGGTATCTTCAACATCTTCACTGAAATCCTTTGACATGTCAACACCCCATTTTCGTCTCTCATTACTTTCCGAATCGTCGATGAGTTCATCGTTGACGGGAAGCAGGTCCCCGCTCATCTTTGGCTCAGGCGCATTGATTGACACCGGAGCCGAATCGGCGAGGACCGTTTCTCCACCCTGTCCCGAGTCGGACTCATCTGCAGGCATAGGAATTATCTGGCTGCTTTTGTTTCGAGACATGAGAAGTTCAAATTCGTCTGATTTTGCGCCACAAGCTGATGGTGTGGTCGAAAGAGAGGTATCTTTGGGCACGCCGTACACATCCTTGAAGAGCTGCTCGATAGACTCCAACACGAGCGGCTCATTCTGAAAAATGACATCGTCTTTGGCAGGCTCCACGTTTGGGTCGTAGCTCGAAACAGGGCAAATGATGTTCAGGCGTAGAAAAGGATCTCTCAACTTTTCTTGGCCTTCCAGAATGGAGTAATTTGCATAGTATCTGTAGATACTGACAATTTTCCTCATGATTCCTTTGTCGTGCGCCACAGGTCTCGCATCTATCGAAATGTACTGGCCACGTCCAAGACTAGTTGCTTTTGGCTTTGGCATGAAAACCTCAATGAGAAATTGATTGGAATCAGAGATCTGGGTTTTATAAGATTGAGCTAGCTCCGTGGATCCACTCTCTTCGTGGAGTTTGACTTGGGGGGACTTCTCGGAGAACGAGAGTGATCGCTCGATGCATTGAGCAGCTGCATCTCGTCCAATGATCTGTGATGCTACCTCTTTCATACCATCATTTGGACGAGGAGTGAACGACCAAGAACCCTTTCCTCCACTGGCTACTTTCAGGCAGAATCTGACCTTGGGACGAGCAAAGGCATACGACTGCAGCAGCTCCTTGATCTTCTTCACATTTTTCGTCGCCTCTTTCTCGGCTGTCTGTTTCCGGACAGGAAGATTGTATAGAAACTTAGTAACAGAGACTTTTGTTCCGACAGGATGAGATGTACGACTTTGACTTGCAATTCCGCCGGGTGCTTTCAACTGGACACAAGTTGCAACGGTCTCTCCTTCAGTCCTAGTGGTCACCGAGACCACTCCTAATTGCACGGCACTCGCTAGCGCCTCTCCTCGGAATCCCAAGCTGACACCACCAATGGTTTTCAGCTCATCGAATGTTCTCAATTTACTCGTGTGACCACGTCTTCCGAGAGAGTCAAGGTCCTCCTGAGCAATACCGTGGCCATTGTCACGGACTTCGATCTTGTCTATGGCGTTCGGAGAGATTAAAATATCAATGGAAGTAGCTTTAGCATCAAGGGCGTTATCGACCAGTTCTTTGACAAGAGATGTAGGAGTAGTAAGAGCTTGAGCTGAACCCAAGAGATGGATTGTTGTATCCGGAAGAGCGGTAATAGCCATATTGGCTATCAAACACTATCCGATTTGAGGTTGTCTCAGTTGCCCCAGATGATGAATCTGAGGAAATACATTGATTATCAAAGTCGATATTGGTGAGCTTGATCAATGATATATCGCAGCCTTGCATAAATTGACCTCGCGAGGCTGCATAGAATGATATGAGTTTGAAGAAAAGAAGACCTGAGTAGGCTGAGTTGACTGAAAGCTTAATGAAATGTGAACATTGATTTGTATTGTGCTCTACCTGCACGAGAGTACTCGCACATAACAGAATAGACAGGTAGATATGAAGATATAAGGGATGATAGATGCGATTTCTGTGTGAGAATAGACAGAATATGAGATGAAATCATCTGTCTTGGCAGCGCCACGACTAGTGCATATTTGACGAGGCTGGCACTCGGGCTGTTGATCGAACACCCGGGCATGAGTCAACCAATCAAGATGCTTGAATACACAAGGTTGACTCACAAATCACCAGTTACAATAAACCGCAGGTCAATCGAACTTGAGGGGCATTCTTCAAATCGAGGCCTCATTGAAAATTCTACACAATTTGACCAACGCACCAGAACTTTCAATTGTTGGAGTCGTCGCCAGCACGACGTCTAAGCTAATATCCAGAGCCCTCTGGGTGCGCAGGTCGCCATACAGATTTACTTTCACTCAACCTTTTACCAGAATGGCTACCAACGCTGCGTCGCACAACCCCAGTAAGTATAGGCACAATTTTTCTTGTTTACAAGCCAAGTACTAATGATATGTGTTCATAGTCGGCGAGGAGACGGGCCCAGTTTCTGGAAAGCCAGCTCCTGTTTCCGCCGAAACCAAAGCTGCTCTCGCAGATGCTACGAATTCCAGTCCTATCGGAACTCACGTCGCGGGGCAAGATGCGGGCAGTAAAGTTGGGACCGCGGAGTCTGGCACAAAAGTAAAGAGCGAAAAAGAGCGTATGCATGTCCACAATGTGCAGGAGACAACTGGTGGAAAGTAATCTAATGCTGTCACAGTTGAAAGGGAGAGAAAGAAGGCCGAGAAGCAAGCCAAGTTCGACCAGAAGAAGGCAAAAGCTACAACTGCTACCCCAA
Source organism: Neospermospora avenae (assembly GCA_014282315.1). Classification (NCBI taxonomy): domain Eukaryota; kingdom Fungi; phylum Ascomycota; class Leotiomycetes; order Helotiales; family Ploettnerulaceae; genus Neospermospora; species Neospermospora avenae. The sequence continues at coordinate 20,060 of JACBAH010007596.1, forward strand.
CAATCAGCAAGACAAAGGAAAAGAAGGCCAATGCAGTGAAGAAGGCGGACGAGGGCATACTCCCACCATATAAAGAGGAGACCCTACCTGGAGAGAAGAAGATCATCAAATCATTCGACGATCCTCAGTACAAGGCATATAACCCTACGGCTGTTGAGTCAGCATGGTACTCATGGTGGGAAAAGGAAGGCTTCTTCAAGCCCCAGTTCACAGATGATGGCAAGGTCAGGCCCGAGGGTTCTTTCGTCATTGTTGAGCCACCTCCGAATGTCACAGGTTCTCTTCACATGGGTCACGCGCTTGGAAATGCTCTGCAGGATGTAATGATTCGATTCAATCGGATGCACGGCAAGACAACTCTGTGGCTTCCTGGCTGTGACCATGCGGGTATTTCGACTCAGAGCGTTGTTGAGAATATGCTGTGGCGCCGGCAGGGAAAGACTCGTCACGACTTAGGCAGACCAGAGTTCGTGAAGACTGTTTGGCAATGGAAGGATGAGTACCACCAAAAGATCAACACCGTTCTGCGAAGAATGGGTGGATCAATGGATTGGAGTCGTGAAGCTTTCACTATGGACAACAATTTCTCTGCCGCTGTAACTGAAACCTTCGTCACTCTTCATGAAGAAGGCATTATTTACAGGGAGAATCGTCTTGTTAACTGGTGCACAAAGCTCAATACATCCCTGTCCAATCTGGAAGTCGACAATAAGGAGCTTACTGGCCGAACTTTGCTCGACGTTCCTGGTTATGAAAAGAAGGTTGAGTTTGGTGTCATTGTACACTTCAAATATGAAATCGAAGGCACAGATGAGAAGATTGAAGTGGCAACCACTCGTGTTGAAACTATGCTTGGAGACACTGGTGTTGCTGTACACCCCGATGACGAACGCTACAAGCATCTTGTAGGCAAAAATGCTATTCACCCGTTTATTCCAGGCCGGAAGATGCCTATCGTCGCCGATACTTATGTCGAGAAGGACTTTGGTACTGGTGCCGTTAAGATTACTCCCGCCCATGATCCAAACGATTTTGCGCTCGGTACCCGCCATAATCTGGAACGAATTAATATTCTGACTGATGACGGAATGATGAATGAAAACGCCGGTCCTTATGTTGGACAGAAGCGTTTCGACGTTCGATATACTATTCAGGACGATTTGAAGAAAGCCGGCTTGTACGTCGATAAAAAGGACAACGCTATGACCGTGCCTCTTTGCAACAAGTCAAAGGATATTATCGAGCCGATTTTGAAGCCACAATGGTGGATGAAGATGAAGGACATGGCGGCAGCAGCTCTCGACGCTGTAAAGTCCGGGGAGATCAAGATCTTGCCTGAATCAGCCGAAAAGAGCTATATTCGCTGGATGACAGACGTAAATGACTGGTGCTTATCTCGTCAACTCTGGTGGGGACATCAGGCTCCGATGTACTATGCACAAATTGAAGGTCAGGAGGATAATGATGCCGATGGTAGTCTGTGGTTTGCTGGTCGCACAGAGGCTGAAGCCCACGCCAAAGCATCCAAAGCTCTGTCCGGGAAGAAGTTCACTTTGAGGAGAGATGAGGACGTTCTGGATACTTGGTTCTCATCCGGCTTGTGGCCTTTCGCCACAATGGGATGGCCAAATAAGACGCACGATCTTGAGACACTATTCCCAACATCAGTGTTAGAAACCGGATGGGACATCCTGTTTTTCTGGATCGCCCGCATGATCATGTTCAGTCTGAAGCTCACTGGAAAGGTCCCTTTCACGGAAGTCTACTGCCATTCTTTGGTACGTGACTCCGAAGGAAGAAAGATGTCCAAGTCCCTAGGTAATGTCATTGATCCTCAGGATTTTATCGAAGGATGCACATTAGAGTCCTTACACGAGAAGCTCATAAGCGGCAATCTAGCTCCAAATGAGGTAGAGAGAGCTACAAAGTATCAGAAAACCGCGTTCCCAGATGGTATTCCACAGTGTGGAACTGACGCTCTTCGTTTTGCGCTTGTTTCGTACTCGACTGGATCCGGCGACATTCTTTTCGACGTCAAGGTCATTCACGGTTACCGCAAGTTCTGTAACAAGATCTACCAAGCCACCAAGTTCGTGCTGGGCAAATTGCCCGAGGATTTCATTCCTAACAAGACTTCTGCGCTTACTGGCAAAGAATCTCTCGCAGAGCAATGGATCCTTCATAAGATGACCATCGCCGCCAGGGACATCAACCAGGCAGTCAACGATCGCGAATTCCAGAAGTCAACCTCCGTTGTTTATCAATTCTGGTATAACCAGCTTTGTGACGTTTATATCGAGAACTCGAAAGCTATCCTCCAAGACGGTACCGAGGAAGAGAAGCTTTCTGCACTCAACACTCTATACACGGCTCTCGAGAGTGCACTGACCATGATCCACCCATTCATGCCTTTCTTGACCGAGGAGCTATGGCAACGCCTTCCCCGCCGCCCAGAAGACAAAACTCGCAGCGTTGGTTTGGCCAGATATCCTGTCTACGAGAAATCAGAGGACCGGCCAGATTCCGAAGCCGCTTACGAGCTTGTCCTCGATATCTCGCGTGGTGTTCGTTCATTAATGGCCGAGTACTCGCTCAAGGATGAAGCTGAAGGTAAGCTCGCTTAACAGGACCCCGCAAAGTAACAAGCAATCTACCTTCTTACTAACCATTCTATCACAGTCTACATCCAATCAACCGACATCACCTCCCACAGCACCATTACCGCGCAAATGCAATCCATCAAATCTCTCTCCGGGAAGGGCGTCTCGCAAATCTCAGTCCTCCCCACAGACTCCGCCCGTCCCGCCGGCTGCGTCGTATTCTCCGTCTCTGCCAGCACCGCCGTTTTCCTACACGTCAAAGGCCGCGTCGACATCGATGGTGAGATCGCCAAAGCCGCCAAGAAGCTCGACAAGACGAAGACAGGTATCGAGAAGCAGAAGAAGATTCTCAATGATGAGGGGTATAAGGAGAAGGTTAGCAAGGAGTTGCAGGAGGTGGAGCAGAGTAAGTTGAAGGATTTGGAGACAGAGGCGAAGGCTTTTGAGGAGACTATTAAGCAATTCGAGGTTTTGAAGATGGAGTAGAGTGATATTGGACTTTCAAGGCATAGTACTCGATACTCCGCTCGCGTACGAGTCTGATTCATACCTGATCTGTAGCTTTACGAAACAAATGACCAAAAGTGCCTAATCTAGACATCAAAATTTCATCACAATTGTGCTGTCAAGTAGTCAATACTGACCATGTGAGATTGAGCACCTCTCGAACGAGCAGATGAAAACGACTGGAGGAGGTGATTGGTAATTTTACTGCTTTATTTTGTTTATTCTATCAAGCCTGGTTATCGATTTCCACTCGGGCCTTTCGGCGGATCCCGCACGAGAAGTCTGACTTTCCCTTGACCGATCTCATGACCACCGAGGATATCAATTGGTTCTTTCTCGGGTTCTGGTGCTGTCACCGAGACAAACACCCCGTCCCTAGCCAGTGATTTATCGAAGGATCTGGCATCGATTCCAAGAATACCTCCGACATTATTCCGGTCTCCTGGAACGGAGAATTCCCTAAAGGCGTAGCGCCACTCATTTAAAAAGTTCCGAATGGCTTTGCCGACTTTATCTTTGCCGTTCTTGCTGTGGTGGCCAGTGCCTGTGATGGCGTAAACAGGTCTCGTCTCTTTTTGATTCTCTAGGAGAACTTTCTCGAGGTACTCGACAGCTTCTTCCGGATGAAGGCCATGAAGACTAGATTCATACTTAGTGATGCCCTTCTTAGTAAAGAATGAAGGTTCAATAATCAAACGTGTTCACCGTGGGGATTTTGAGAACCCGCGGGAAGTTTACAGGGAAAACGAAGATCTTGGATAACCTACTCAACATAGAGCTCGGAGAACATGGAACTACCTGAATTGCGTTCTTCGTAAAGTTCCCGAGCAGCCTCGCGATGTGCCTTACGCATGGCATCGTTTTCGCTCTGGCCCCTGAGGCTTAGCGCCTTCGCAGCACGTGCATCATTGCGATTCCAGGCTTGGGCAGCGCTATGAAAAGGTAAGTAAATTTGACGTCTTCGATCTTAGGTATCTATACCTCTGTAAGAACTTGTTTCTCAAGCCACCGTGCTTGATAGCATCCTGCCTGGCTTTGAGATATGCTTTGTTCGCCCTTTCCCCAGTTTCTAACCACGGGACATGCTGGGGGTTTGGAATAGCTTGTGCTGCAGCACTGTTCTCTCCATTACGAATGCTAGTGGAACTGCCATTTCGACCCATTTTCTTCACATCTTGCCTCATAACACTGGGACCAGGAGAAGGAGACATCTTAACGACCTACATCAAGAAGCTCAAAGTCAGTTTACTTAGCCAGATAATGTTGATGCATCTAGCACGAGAAGAAGAATTATCCAAATGGCTGTATAATAAACTCAGCTTACCTCTGCAAGGGAGCTGGGAAGAGCATTCTCCTTGTGCCCATGTCCATGGCCGCCTCGCTTCCCATGGTGCTTCTTACCACCCTTGATGGTAATTGCGCCAAGAGATGGGAATGCTTCCGTGTCATCTAAAGCAGGTGCTGACGGCATGTTCTCTCTACTTTGGTGTCGTGAGCTCGGTCGCGATCTTTGACTGGATCCATCACTTGTATAGCCCTGCATGCCCTTAAACCCAGGCGGTGGAGGAGTAAAACTTGCTCCTTGGTAATTACTAAATGCATTGGCGGAGCTGTACGAGCTGGGCCATTGGTCCTGCGTAGATTGCAATGAAGGAAAAGCATTGAAGTCCTGAAACTGGAAGCTTGGATGTGCATTTTGCAGAGGAGGTGTGCTGCTAACGCTAAGAGTAGACATGAAGTGCGATGGATCGTGGGAGAAGATGCATGTATCACCCGCAAGACAATTACCTTCAACCCAGTATCTATTGACTTAGTCAGTATTGTCGAATTTGTAGTCAGACTGACCACACTTATCGAGACGTTCGATGTGTAACTAAGTATAAGGTTGCCGAGGAAGCACCGAAAGAAAGAAGCTGTTTGCCAAGTTTCAGAAATCACTTACTTGCAGATATGATTGCTAAGGTCGTGGCTGAACCTGCAATCGGCTCTAAGACATTGTCCAGTAGAGAGCCAGAATCTGCAAACCACGCCACTCTTTTGCTGCCCTGCAGGGGTGATGGGCCGGGAAATGCTTGATGCCATCGACTTGCCAATGAGGACGGCATTTTTGACGTCGGTAGCTTGGGCAACGTTGGAAGTGTCGCCAGTTTGGCCTTCCATGAAAGCCATTATAGTGGCACTCAAGTCATACCCGTGCATAGCTAGAGCCGCCTCGATCTCTTCATCTGACTTCGAAGGACCAAGGATACTCCGCAGCATGTCGTAAGGAGACATGTCTGTGTTCTGAGGAGATATGTACTCTGCAGCAGCAGCATTGAGACCACTTTGCCCACCAGCTGATGAGGATGTATTACTTCCACCATCATCATTCACTAACCAGTCGACGTTATCACTGCCGTAGTCCCCGTAAATGTCTTGCGGAGGAGATGTATCGGTAGGAAATTCATAAGCGTTCAGGCTCGGACTATGAGGAATAGCTGGACTGGAAAAGGCAAGTCTTGGGGAAGGGCGGGGTGAGGTAAAAGGAGAAGCTGTTGATGATTTCGCTCGATTGAAGGATTGTGGCACGAATCCAGGGGGAGCGAGAGGGCTCACCCCGAGGCGAGGAGACGATGATACTGGAGTACCACTGTTGCCTCGAGGAATGGGCCATGGAGCAGGGGATGCTGCGCGGCGTAAGACAGTGTGTCGCATCGGCGGGGGTGAACTAGGATTTGTCGAAGATTCCCGATGTCGCCATAACACATCCAGGACCGCATTCTCTAGAATTCTGCCAGCCAGAGATGTTTCCTTCTTTAAAAACTCCTCCAACTTGTCTGTCTTCTCTTCATCCTCAAGGCTCGCATCTTGAAGCAAGGGGAGGCACAGCTCGTACGTCTCGTCGGAGACCATTCTGGGCGGTTGTAGCAATAATCTGCAATGGGGATTTCGAAGTTGAGTAAGCGGGTTAAGAATAGGTAGTAGGTACCTTAGGTATCTGGAGATGGGATGGGCGACTGAGGGCTCCTGCACCTGGCGAGAAGGCGAGGACGAGGCGGATTGATTCGCGACGGTTGGGCTGAGGAAGGAGCGCGATGTGGACAGGCAGGGGAGCGCGCAGATGATAGTAGCAAACAGAGCAGAGCAGAGCAAAGCAGAGCAGCTGGGCGACAACGAAATGGCACCCGGCTCGGCTCTTACATTGTTGAGCCAATATCGTCTGAAGCTATCATGAGAGCGGGCGATCCACGATACGATATGGGTAGGTGATGATTGAATGGATGAATCCGTGGAGTGGGTTGCGGGGGACTAAGACTAGGTAAGACTTAGACTTAGCTACTGTAGCTAGGTGAGGCTGGAGACCGGGGAGAATGGAAAGGTGTGATTGGTCGATCAGTTTGTAGTGTCGCGTCCATCACAACCTGGAATTCGGACTCGGACTTGGGACTCGGAGAATGATATTGCGAAGTCGACGTCTAGTCTAGACCAGGGGGCTGGTTACGTTGCAGAGCAGAGCAGAGCACGGAAACTTCGTGTTTATGATATTCTGATTGCGTGCGTGTAGGACTCTCAGTTCAACTCTGAGCCAGGAGAATTCTAGTATATAAAATATTGTATCCGAAATGAGTTCCCGGCGGCCCTGAAGCCACACAGGAATCAGTACAAGGCACCTAACGATGCGGAGTCAGGGCCAGGTCCAGGCCGGCCGTGATCCTGTAGGTAGCTCCAACTACCCTACCTAGGTAGGGTAGGTACGGCTTCCGTCTGAGCTTACTGTACTGTACGTCACCCTAGCTGATCACAGCATACTGTAAGGGACCTAGTAGGTTCCGACCGACATACCTAATACCTACCTAAGAGCTCCATCATTTACCTTTTATACGGTACATGGTCGTCGATTACCTATCATTGCAAAAGACATATAATGCAATCCATCGTCACCAGAGCAGTAAACTTCAACTTCCACTTGGTAACATCTGTATTTTACAAGACCGATCCAGTCCTCTTGCATTGGAAACAACTCGTTTCATGCATAGCCTCAGACCCTCCACTTCTTATTAGGCACTTCTTACTTCTCACTCCTCCCTCCAAACCATAAACACCAGGGCGAAGAAAGACCAACGAATCTTCTCCTTTCCTATCATCCAACGCCATCCGCAGATGCGAGGAGTTATCGAGCGACCACCTACAGTGCATACGTCCGTCAACCTTGGTCTGTTGACATAACCCCGCCACATCCGCATTCTACAATCATCGAAATGCCCGCAGATTATCAGAGTACGGCGAGAGCCCTCGCCCTTCCTATATCACCAAGCGGATCTCCTTCCCCAGAAAGACAGAGTGTACGACCGCCATGGTCCCGACGTATGTCCACCGGACGTCACCGCTCGCATTCGTCTCCATATTCGCAACCCAGACGAGATCAATCGTACCAAGCTAAGATCCTGTCTTCTGCTTCGAAAGTCCAGCGCAAAGTCGTCAAGACATTCCTCGCTCTCTCCGTAGTACAACGAGTCGCTGCGGTATCGGCATGGGTCGTAGTTAACGTGTTCTTCATCCTTTTCATGGTCTACAATGAGCGCATATTTGGATACCTCGCACCTGCGGCAAAGAAATGGCATGATGTACGAGGTGGATGGACGATCTTATGGCTCATGACTTTCACAAGCTCTTTTCCACCTCTGATAGGCTACAGCACGACAATTACAATAGCTGGCTTTGTCTATGGATTTCCAAATGGTTGGTATATCGTCGCAACAGCAACAGTGGCTGGATCTACAGCATCCTTCGTGGCTTCAAGGACCGTATTGTCGAAATACGTGCATAAGCTAGTAGGGGGAGATAAGCGTTTTGAGGCTCTGGCTCTGACACTCAAGCATGATGGGATTAAGATTCTTTGCATGATCAGATTATGTCCATTGCCATACAGCTTGTCAAATGCGGCTATTTCCACCTTCCCAACGGTACATCCAGCTTCTTTCGCCCTCGCGACAGCAATCACAAGTCCGAAGCTGCTCATCCATGTTTTCATCGGTAGCAGACTGGCGAGCATTGCCGAGAACGGCGGGAAGATGGATGGAAAGACCAAAGCCATAAATTACGCAAGTATAGCTTTCGGCGCTATCTTGGGTGCTGTTGTGGGCTTTGTCATCTATCAGAGAACGATGGCCAGAGCAAAACAACTAGAGAGTGAGGCTTTGGAAGCAGGGACTGCAGAGGGGGGCTTGGTAGCTGGCACAAGGTCCTACAGCGACGATCTAGCTGGAGATACTGACGCTGCTGCGTTGATGGGAGATGATGACATCAGTCTATGGGAGAATGACGGAGAACGAAACGGGGCTTATCGTGATGACCTTACCGATGATGAAGACGTGTTTGCAAGCGGGGATATTGAAGACGAGCCGAGTAGAAATCAGTCCAAAGACTAGATGGATTAGCTTCGGAGCGATTGTTATGATCATGCTTTGTCCTTATGGAGTTCAGTTCAGGGTCTGGCGTTCTGAAAGATGTATATGTGATGTAGAAGTATAGGTGCTTGGACCTTGCCATGTAAAGCGAGCGTGCTCGAATGTTTTGCGAAAATCACTTGCCTACCAGCCTTATCGCTTCAAATATTCCTGTAGATCGTCCTGTGAGCAAAGACAGAAATGACTACTTACAGAGCGACGAGTACATATAACTATTCTGAAATAAATAGTCGCACTCACGCAATTGCATAGATACTTTGACCCAGGCTCTAAATCCGAGACACCTCAAAGTTTGGCATGTCTCAACCCACGTGATAAAGGCTGCTTTGTCATGTGGCGCTAGTCAGCGCTAACTGTCCAGTCAAAATTCAGCGGCAGTGAACGGCCATCTTGTGCCATGAGCCATCCCACCCACGATCTTGACGAGCAGCGCCTCCAGCTCCTCGTTTCTTCTCACATGTTGCTGCATCATGCCCATCAACGACATTGATTATGATGAACTCATCAAAACATTGACTGATAGCTTTAGTGTTCTGGCAGAAGAGGTACAGCTTCTCAGTGACCGGAAGCAGATCCTGGAGCACAAACTGCGTTTTGCGCATGAGCAAGTGAGTACAGAAACACATTTCTTTGCACTTTACTTTCCTTCACTCTTTTATGATGAGAAACGTTAGCTCTAGATCTGGAGCTGCGAAAGGCAGCGACGACCGACAAACACCATGTATTCTGAAAAATTTCTATCCTAAGCCTACTTATCCGCAATTTCATATTGCTTCAAGTCATTTTTGCTAACCATCTGTGCCCTAACAGTTCCAACACCTAGCAGACAAGTATGCTTCAGGTGATGCCGAGATCTCGAACACACTTGCCAAACTTCAACTTCCGCCGGATCTACAAGTCTTTCCTCCCGACTCCGTTCCACTCCCTCATCGAACGCACATAAGCTCTAAGCAGCAGACAGCGGTGGTGATACGGGACGGAAGACAGGCAGTTCAACATCTCGTAGCATTGGCAGGCAGGTCAACCGGATCTACGGTCAGTGGGAGAAGTATATCCGGGACAAGCAGTAATGTGAAGTACTCGGGCCGAAGGACCTCCCTCTCAACTGTGTTAGAGCAAGACTTCACCGTACAAGGAAAGAAGAGTTCGTTGTTGTGTCCATTCTCTGATCCAGCTAGACCTACCGACGCCTCGATGGATCCCGAAAGGTCTCCATGGTCTCATGTATCAAATCAATCTATTACTCCATCACTTGCGAGAGGCCCAACACGCCATCAATCTTCAGATCCTATTTGTGCAGCTCTGTATGCCGAAACCATGAATTCCCCTCCCCAATCAGCTAGCGGTTCTGGGGCGAAATGTCCAATACGTTACATGGACCAACATTCTCCTGAGGAAATAGCTCAATACTTTGAAATACATAAGCATGAAATCCCACGAAGCCACGAAGTCTGCGTTAAGCGGTATCAAAGGAACGAGGATGACATTCGAAAGTTAGATGCGAAGTATGGAAACCTGGTTAGCATGATTCAAGGACTAGGACAAAAACACCAGCCTATGTTGCCCACGGAGGAGGAAGAGGAAGCCATGGATCTTGAGAAGACATCGAATGAGCGAGTGGAAAATTGGGCTTCAGGAGTGAGTGCTGATGGGATCCATTCTGAGGACCATGTTTCGGATGGTGAAGAAGAAGATCGAGAGAGCAGATTCGATAGACCATTGAAAGAGATTCGGGTTGGCGAATCTCCAAGTCGACCATGGGGTATTTCGGTACCCATTCTCGATCCACCTGGGGATGAAAGACCAGTGTCTCCCCCACCGGCTCCTGTCCCTGCCATGCAAACGCCGCGACCGATTGGGAAGTGTCCATTCGGACATGGTGCTAAGGTTGAAGAGAAGCCAGTGCCTTTGCCCGCACCCGAAGAGAGGTCGACTGGCAAATGCCCTTTCCCTCCAGCTGCAGCTCAAAAGATAAAGGAGGATGCACCAGAAACACCTCAAGAACCACCAGTCTTTCAAAGTCGACCAACATTCATCCAACCATCCGAGTTGCAACGGCCAGCGGGGGGTCCCCAGATGATTTTCACAGGGCCTGTTTTCATTGGGTATCCCATGGAGCAAGCTATTAATTTCATGCAGCAGTACAACAGCTCACAGTAGAGAAGGGAATATGGACTTGTTTCAATTTGAACAAATTAGCGAAGGAGTTTCTTTCTATTAGCGTTGATCTTTCGGGGCTTCTAGTATCGCTAAGCGTTGCTTTTGACGATACCACATGGAATTACAGACCAGAAGAAATTGATATTACTAAATTTGGCTTGAGTTTCCCTATTGTCCCCTGCCTGTCTGAGCAAAGAGAGATTGTAATGTGAAAGTCGAGTTCGAGCATCGAACGTGCAAAGTGTCGTTAGGATAGTCCAACTTCAAAACTTCTGTTGACCAATTCAGCTTCAATCATTCTGTAGCATGCATACCTAGGACATGCCTGTTTGGGGCTTTATAATCGCCGACGAATAAATGTCTATTTGCGCCCGAGCCTCATATTCTTTTTACAGACAGACAGGGTGGACCCCAACCGTGACAATGACCCGTGAGGAGAATACTTTAGGAGAGATCTCATTATCACTTAGACTCACATTTATGACGTTTCTGTAGCACGTTGTAATCTTGATAACTTTCTCCCTGCCTCTTGCTTTTTAAATTGTCCGATAGCGATCTGTGAACTCAATATACCCCCTGAGCAGATCAACATGCACCCCCAAGCTAGATCAAATGTCAGCGTTCTAGCGGGGCTTCCAGAACGGAACTGGAGCAACCTGATACCTAGGTTGCTCCAACCGCCAGGGAAATAGCTATTTCATACCTCGACCGATTCCGCGAACCTTCCACACTATAATCGGACGCAGTCTATACACACATCATTCGCAATATTGAATCGCTCTGCCAGTCTTCGCTCGATCGTTGAGCATCACTAAGAGCTGTCTCCCTTGATACGGATGCGGTAGCCCAGAGCTTCCTTGGATCATTACGAAAGATGAATGCCGGCGGAGTTTTGTACTCCAATGTTGACTTCAAGAGGCCTATAGTAACGGCTGTTTCAACGCAAGGCTCTATTTTCCCGAGGCTTCCCGATGAAATAATTGAGCAGTAAGTACTAATGTCCGGAGCTTGACACACTTGCGCTAACCAGCTGCACATAGGATTCTTTGGCTCACAAGTGCGAATGGCTTCGCATCATTGATACTGCTCAATCGAAAGTGGCGGACAGTATCGCAGCAAGCCGATCTCTATGCCCATCATCTAGCCCAGTGTCCATCATATGCAGCCGCGCATAGGACAACGTCAATACCGGAGAATAAGGAGGACCTACCACATCTTCGGAGACTATTCGCAAGGGAAACAAAGAGGAACATATTCGAAGCATACCTGCGGCCTAAAGAGACGATTATAAACCTGGTGTCTACATCGATCAGTTCCTCTTCAGCTCCTGGAGGGGAAGCTTTCCATTTCAGCCTCTCGCCCAGAGGTCATTACATTGTGGCGTATAGTTCTTCCCGAATCCATGTCATAGATGTGACAGGAACCGAGATCACAGTGAAGAGGGAGCTCAAAATATTACGGAGGCCTGCGTCGACTACTATCACAGACGATGGTAATATTCTTGCCGTCCTTTCCACGGATTTACAGGTGGACTTGTATGACTTATCTGGGGAGCATCCGAAACATACCAGAGCTGTTGCACTTGACCATACTCCACGGACAATAGCTTTATCGCCTACAGGATCTGTCTTTGCTGCAGCATATGATTCTGGCGTAGAGGTTTTGTCTCTGGTTCCCAGTTACGCCAACACTGACAGGAGATCTGTAAAATGCTACGCTGCAGATTCACTGTCTTTTTCCCGCGATGGAACACAGCTGCTCGGAACAACGGTCCAATCGCGGAATCCGAGTACCGTCGTTCTTACAGCACCTTACTATGACCCTGGTGGAAGTCTTCCAGAAGACAGTGCAAGCTCGCTTTGGACTACCTCGATCCTTTTTCCAACTGGCAGCCGAGATTGTAGTCACGCAGTCCTTCTTCCAAATTCGTCAGATGGCGAAGTAACATGGGCCTTCACATACGATCGAGTGCTTGAAACTTTCCGCACAGTGCGCATTGATGACTTGCGGAATGGCACAACTTACTTCACTGGTCCTGTTGCTGAGTCTGCATCTGCGCCAAGGCTTTTACCAAGCACCTTACCAGCAGCAGCAGGATCTGGAGACCTGGTCGCAGCAGGATTCCAAGGTGCAATTTGGCTCTATGGAGTGCCAGAAGATCTCGAGGCTCTACCGAATGTTAGGGATAGTGTGAATAATAGCCCAGAAAGCGGCGTGAGCACACCGGCGAGCTATCTTGGGCGACGCAACAGCGCGCCATCACTAAGTTCTGTCACTAGAGCCCGAAGCATTAGCAGAACCCCACAGTGGCAGCTATTAGGTGACAAGTTCCGTAACACCTTTGTTGAAGGCCGGAAGATTGGCTCTCTTGATCGCGTAAGCGCATTATCATGGGTCAATACGGGTACCGCAGCCTTTCATGGCGAAAGGCTCGTTGCCGTTGCCCCAGGTGTGGGAGGTCTGGGCCCTCTCATTGAAGACGATGGCATGAATCCAGTCGATGGAGGACGAATTTCGATACTGGACTTTGATTACTCCCCCTCAGACGGCAAAAGGACAGTATCTACCGTGGAAGTCGGTATGAGCGAACCCGAAATTCTGGAAGAGGAACACAGGGATCTAGATGCTGAGGTAGCTATTGTTCGGAGACGGACTGTTGCTCAGAGACGAGGAAATCGATGCCATGTATCGCGATCAGCGACCATACAGCCACTTTCTCCTCGGTCTGAAGCGCCACCACCAATGCTAAATGCTCAGGATTTAGGCGAGCTATTGTCGTCCCGCAGTCCAATTGTAAGAAGAGTAAGCCAACAAACCACTTCGACCGAGCAGGCTGAGACATCAATCGATGAGGAACACGATACTTTCGATGATCCCTACTCTCAAAATAATCCAAGATCCGGAATCACCCTTCGTCGAGCTGCAAGCGCGGCTGCTGTGAATAGGCGATTCAATCCTCGGTCAGCAGCTTCAGAACACATTGTGTATCGTCGGGCTGATGGAAGGGAAGAGCATCCCCATGAAAGCGATGCAGATAATTGGGTACCTCCTCCTCCTCCATACACTCGTGATCCTCTTCCTCCTCTGCCTGAGCACATACAAAGGTCTCTCCAAGCAGAAGCTGCCGCTGCCACCTCAGACCTGTCAAGACCTCGTCGTTCCTCCAGTACAGACTTTCCAGGGTTGGAATCGCCCCCATTGCATCGATCTCATACCATCGCTACAATGGCCTCTTCCAGTACTTTGGAGTCTCGGAGAGAACGCATTCCATTTCAGAGGTCAATGAGCGACTCCATCACTATGGCCTCCGACCGCATTTCCTTCGAGGAAGATTCAAGACCCGTCGCTAGTCCATCAGAGAATTTTGATGATCTGTACGATGTTTCGCCGCAAGGGTCACCACAGCCATCCCCTCGTCCTCGAGCCTCTGCCTTGAATCAGATTCCAAGGAAACCCGTCGGTGCTCCTGCAACTATCCCAGCTGCACTGATGCCTTCCAGCCCACTACCTGTGATGCTAGCAACGCTAAACTCACCTGCTTCCCCTATTCCGCATCCGATGCAAACAATGGATAGAACCTCTGACAATGAAAGCACCTCGACTTCGGATCAGTCCTCGCCCGAAACAAAGGTAGTTGTGGCTGTTCCGTCAAGACACGCACCACAAGGAGTCGTGGAAAGGTGTGCTACGCCTACGAGACATGCAAAACTGCCATCTCAAACAATTTCAAGTCAAGATCAAACCCTAAACAAGCAGGTTCCACCACGACCTGACGATACACATCACTTGACCGAACTGCCTCCCGCGGAGCCAGTGCCGAGAGTTCATCAGAGTATCATAGAATCTCAACAAAGTGCTCCAAAACGTAGCGAAACTGTTCCAATAACTCCCTCGCCTCCAGTTGACATGGACTTGGATGCACTACGAATTTGGAAGAAGGCTGAAACAGCACCTACAACAAGTAGATATCAGGAGAACAATACTCAACCGCCATCGCTTGTTCTACCTAGTGCGGACCAACTTGCTCGCCTCAACAGCCGCAAAGGGCGGCCAAATGGACTTACAGATCCTCGCCGCTTATCAGGTGGCTCACACAAGAGAAATTCCTCTGGGGGTTCCACGCACAATACACCCCCACGACTAACACCCGAACAAGCCTTCAACGCCAGCCAAGCACCACGAGGCGCCGCGGGAGCATTTGGCTCATCTCCACAGCGTCTTGGTCAGGGACATTCGCCCCAAGGCAGTCCATATTCATCACCATCACGACGACCGAGTGGTCAAAATCGCAATATATCGGGCAATTCTCCCAGCTTACGGCCCCCGATGCCACGACTCGAGACGATCCACAGCCAAACATCTGACCGTGGAGAGCCTTCTCCATTCTTCGTCCAGAAGTCAATGATGATCGGTAGGCAACCAAGTCGTGCTGAGAGAGGAGCGGCAAAAAATATCAAAGACGCGAAGAAGAAGGGGTGGCGATCAAGTATGCGGAAGGAGAAGAAAGAGAAAGTTGGTGATGGGGTGAGTAGTGCTGGATGGACGGATGTTTCGAGGGATTCTGCTATGGTAGGGAATTATAAAGAGAAGGAGAAGAAGGAAGGGAAATGTGAGATTATGTAACGTGTGCTTATTATACCCTATTTCTTTGGATGTCAAGGAGTCGAGTAGTATATTATCTGGAGGGATCAAGGACTATATAATGATGACATTTGACTAATAATGAAACGATGATTGATACCCCCTGGTCTGAACTGAGGGCACTCAACCGTCTCAAACACCGATTCGTACCTTCAGTAAACAAAATCGTCTCGTAAGCGACTTTCGCGTGCGGGGATAAAATTATACAGATATTGCTCCAAGAACAAATCCATGTCAAGATATAGTCAGACGCGATGTCCCTGAAGGTGGGGATTAAAATATACTATCCCAAAGCATCTATAGCTTTCTATCAGTGCGTATTTTCTCTCTAATTTATTTCCAATTCTGAGGCCCAGACTGCCAGAACTAATTTGAGGACTTCAGATCTCCTCCATACTGAAATTTCCTGATCATGGAGCGATTGCAGCCTTCCATGTTGACAATTCCAGAAAGGCCCATGGATTGATCGAGATCAGCCAATATACCTTGCAAGACCTGCTTTGCTCCGGCCTTCAGAGAAACTAATGTCAGCTTCCCGTCGATATACACTCGCGAACGGACTTACTTTTCCAGCAACAGCTAATCCATATATAGCAGGTCTTCCAACAAAGACGGCTTTCGCTCCCAAAGAGAGCGCTTTGATGATATCAACTCCTCCTCGGATACCGCTGTCGAATATGATTGTAAGCTTGTCCCCTACCGCCTCTGCGATCTCTGGCAGCATTTCCAGAGATCCTACAGCACCATCAAGTTGACGGCCTTGCTACGTCAGCTGGATTGTCGGGAGTTTGCAAGATGAAACTCACCTCCATGGTTGCTAACCACAATACCGTCAACACCGTGTTGGACAGCCAACTTGGCATCTTCCGGGTGCTAGTCATTAGTCAGTCGGCCATCGTCACCTACTAATGGATCAAACACTCACCTGAATACCTTTCAACACAATCGGTCCATCCCAATGTTTCTTCAAATGAGCAATCTGCTCCCGCGAATGCGCCGCCCCAGAAAAAACATCACCAACCCACTCATTACTCGCCTCCAGCACTTTCTCCTCCGGCGTCGCATTAAACTTCTCCTTGAACTTCCTTCTGAACACTGGATCCGAGAACCCAGTCGCATCTCCGATGCCTTTCATAAAAGGAATATACGCACCGTCGAGATCTGCTGGACGCCAAGCTAAAGCCCACGTGTCTAATGTTACGACTAGGACTTTGTAGCCATTTTCTTTGGCGCGCTTGAGGAGAGATTCGGTGATTTCTTCGTCTTGAGGCCAGTAGAGCTGGCTATTTGAGATTTCAGCATGACAATGAAACAGATCTCGTTACTGATCAAGATCGAGATCAACGAAGAAACCCGATAATGATCCAATATCAGAGATTCCAAGGACGGAAAGTTACATACTACCAGCGTGGTCCCTTTCCATTTGCCTTTGCCACTTCTTCGATGGTGGAGCTGGATGCTGTGCTTAGGACGTATGGTACGCCTATCTCGGAGCATACTTCAGCGAGTCCTGTTTCCTTGTCTTCATGGAAGATTGACTGGACACCGATTGGAGCCATGAGAACAGGAGTTTCTAGAACCCGACATCGTGAGTGGTTTCCCTCGGAAAAATAAGAGGAAAGTTACCATATGTTTCCCCAAAGAGCTTGACAGTCAGATCCCGCGTTGTTGTCGGTCTCAGCATGCGTGGAATCATTTTCCACTGACGGAAAGCCAACCGATTTGCGTCCATAGTAGCTCTCTCGCCTGCTCCACCGGCAACGTAGTTGTATGCTGTGGGCTTCATGACGCTCTTGGCTTGTTCCTCGAGCTTGTTTGGATCTGTCGTGACGAGAGGAAGCTGTTGGTGAAGCATGCCAGCTGAAAGTCTGTCAGTCTTCACTATTCTCATACATAGGCAAGATATTAACCTCTGTATAACTGATTCTGAAAAGCTCCATATTTTCGGTGCTGGTCGGTGCCATGAACGGATTGAGGTTTTTGTTTATCCATCGCTGACGACGTTTTGAAAGTGTTGTACGAAGCGAAGAGATAAGTTAATGTCTGAGTTGCGTTTCCAAGATTATTTCATCAAAAAGCGTCAATTTCTAAGCAGATAGAGTCAAACAATATCAGACGGTGAAGATCCGAAGGACGTCAATCATATTTCAACTTCATCTCAAACTCTAGTATGAAGCTATAGATACGTCATTCGGCTATATGCTCGCACGGCAATTGCTGGAGCACGCTACCTCCGAGAGCCCGACACTGCTATGCTTGCTCTGATTTTCAGAGCGGATTTTCAGATAGATCAAGTGTGGAATCGAATCTGCTTGATATATTTTCCCTCAATGGGTCGTTCGAATAAATGGACGAGTTGTGGCTTCCTGTGAATTTGCTATGGAAGATGGCCAACCACACTTTTTACAATAAACGTATATTTGCCCTCCCTCACATGCCAATGGAACAATTTTCGTCCGCCCAGGACAAGACCTATCATAATGAAACACTGACAAAACCCATCTAAACCGATACCAAACAAGATTCAAACTCTCCTGCGCTTTAGTGAGGAACAACCAGTTCGAAAGTGTGTCGTTCTAGGTAGATATCTTGACTGCTGCTACCCCGCATACCTCCCGCCCGTGCTCCCCCGCCAATGCGCCACATCAACAGAACCTGGTACTACAACCTCGGATCGATTCTGACGTCGGGCTATTTGTTTCCTTCAAGATCGAATGGTGGAGATCCCCCGCTCTTAGACTTGGCTCAGATCCATTGCACGCGGGGCATAATATATGACGGAAGCTTTCCCGAATTTCAGATATTCAGATTTCAAATCTACAGATCTCCAGATACTAACTCTACAAACACCTCGGAGTCTAAGAAATATCTACGTGAATAAGCATATTGATAAGTAACAATGGCCGCCGCTGCTTCTGAAAAGAGCTTCGACATCCCGAAGAAGCATAAGGCTATTGTCTATGACAAGCCTGGAACCATATCTACCAAGATTGAAGGTATGTTTTCATCCATCAATCCTTTCACACGTAGGATCTCAAGTAGCTTCGATTGCCGTTGAGCGACTTTGTGACACCGAGATCCTTGGGAAACTTAATATACTGACATTCTCGAAAGAGCTTGACACACCGGAGCCTGGCCCTGGAGATGTTCTCGTCCGCCTGACACACTCGGGTGTTTGCCACTCAGATATGGGGATCATGGAAAACAGCTGGCGAGGACTGCCGTATCCAACTCAAGCAGGGCAGGTCGGTGGACACGAGGGTGTTGGAATTATTCACAAGCTTGGTCCTGGATCAGAGAATGGACGAGTTAAGGTTGGAGATCGAGTAGGCATCAAGGTAAAAAATTCAGCTCGGAATGCCCGTGAACAGATGAGCACCAAGGCTGAATTAAGTAGTGGATTGCTTACGCTTGTGGTGCTTGTGCAGCATGCCTAGAAGGGCAGGATGGTGTCTGCTTCGTAAGTTCTCCTATCACATCAAGAAGCCGAACTCTGACATCTCCTGCAACGAACAGAACCAGAAAATTTCCGGCTACTACTGTAAGTCGAGATTCTCGCTGAAGTACGCATGGTAATTAATGCGCTGATGCAACTTAATAGACCCCGGCACTTTCCAACAATATGCTCTTGCTCCAGCGTCCTACGTCACTCCAATTCCGGAAGCCTTGTCTTCTGAAGATGCCGCACCGATGCTTTGTGCCGGTGTCACAACGTGAGTCTTGACCGTTGGGGCTGTGGAAGAGGTCGCAGATGTGGCCGCATGAGAAAGCGAAGGCTCACAACCCTGTTATATTTTAGATATTCGGCCTTGCGAAAATCTGAAGCAAAATCTGGACAATGGGTTGTAATTTGTGAGTGCAAATTAATTTCTTGCCTTGAAAAAACCAATTGACTGACATCTGCAAAATTAGCGGGTGCTGGTGGTGGTTTGTTGGTACCCCTTTTCTACTGAGGAGGTGCCTCGCTAATACTTCAGCCAGAGGCCACTTGGCTTGCCAAATCGGATCTCGCGGAATGGCATTGAGAATCATCGGTATTGACCATGGAAGCAAGGAATCTCTAGTAAAGGACTGCGGAGCTGAAGTTTTCCTCGATATTACCAAGTATGACGACAAATCGATTGCTGAGGAGGTAAAGAAGGTCACTGGCGGTAGGCTTCACCGAAACCTTGATGTGAGACCTATGCTGATTCCCATCAGGGCTAGGAGCATCCGCTGTGATTGTCTGTACGGCTGCAAACAAAGCATATGCCCAAGCTCTCGATTTGCTGAGATTTGGCGGAACCCTGGTTTGTGTAGGCATGCCAGAAGGAGATTCGGTCCCCATTGCGAAAGCATTTCCAGCCGCCATGGTCGCGATGTCACTGAACATCAAAGGCAGCGCTGTTGGAAACCAACGAGAGGCTCTTGAAGTCCTCGATATGGCTGCACGCGGCATTGTCAAGACTCGACTCCGAACAGAACCAATGGAGAAGTTGACTGAGATATTCCAGGAAATGTCAGAGGGGAAAATGCAAGGGAGAGTTGTCATTGACCTTCAATAGACCGTGATGCTCACCAAGAGTATGGCATGGGCCTAATGAGATTTGTAAACATTTTGAGCTGTGTGTCTGTAAAACAAAAACATGATGAAGTATGGACCGCGTTGTACTAGGGCTGGTGTAGAGCCAGTCGAGACGGCACTTCTTGACCTTCTTGACTTGGATACTCTTTCGTTCTTCTCAACTAACTCCACTATTTAAGAGTCCGTTGGTTGATGAATCCCATACGTCCAATGATGCTCGGGGTGGTGTCAGGAGACTTCTCCGAAGCGGTTTGTCCGGACAGCTATCGCTCCTTGCCTGCTTCCTTCAGATCTTTGGACATGACTCTTGCGCAATACGCATGCAACCCTAGACCATGCATGTATCCGAGGAATGTGAGTTCGGTCTTCTCGTGGGGGCTAAATCACGCTGCGTCTGCAGTTGGTAACAAATCTTCATGCAGAATCAGGAATTTCAACCATACAGGCGTATCTTGGC
>JACBAH010007597.1:0-40583 GCA_014282315.1 Neospermospora avenae
TCCTCCCCCACCTCTCTCATGCTGCAATCCCTCGGCGCCGAAATCACGCAAGCCGATCTCTCCTCTCCCCCCTCTCTCACAGCCGCCTTTCGCGACGTACACGCCATCTTCGTCAACACCGATTTCTGGGGCCAGTACCGCGACGCAGAATCCGGGATGAAGAATGACGGGAAGGCATCCTACCGCTTGGAAGTCTCGCATGGGAAGAACGCCGCGGTCGCAGCGGCGGGTGTGCAGACGTTGGAGAGATTCGTTTATTCGGCGCTGGGCCCGATGAATAGGGCCTCGGGAGGGAAGTATCCCTATTCCGGACATTGGGAATCGAAAGCTGCGATTGTGGAGTACATTGAGACTTCTCAGCCGGAACTGGCGAGGAAGAGCTCGTTTGTTTACTTGGGTGCTTATGCTACGAATGCGTTTCTCGTGCCGGGTTTCGATGCGGTGAGTGGCTTGTATAAGATGGTTATTCCGATGAAGAGGGAGAGTAGGATGCCGATTATCGATCCTGCGACCTCGACTGGCGCGTTTGTACGAGCGCTTGTGGAGACGGAAGAGCCGGGGACGAAGTTGTTGGCTTATGATAGTTATTTGAGTATTGGCGAGATTGTGGAGCTGTGGGAGAAAGTTACGGGCAGGGAAGCGGTGTTGGAGAGTGTGACGACGGAGTATATGAATAAGGAATTAGGTGTTCCGCTGGAGGTGCTGGGTGGTCCGGCGTTTATTGAAGAGTTTGGGTATATGGCTGGGGTGGATGGTTTCGTTGAGCCGGATCACTTAAGGGAGAAGGTTGAGACGAAGAGTTTTGAGGAATTTCTGAGAGGGAGGGATTGGGATGAGATCTTGGGGAGTGCAAAGGCGGAGATGGATGGAATAAGGGAATGAGAGATCAGAATAGAGATCTGCAGGTACATTATTAAGTGACTTGCAAATTCCCGAAACAAAGGTCTCTTGCTATGTTCGGACTTTGAATGTTCCTCGAATGGGGGTCTGTGATGTATCTACGACAGTGAATCGTATAACACCGTCAAGCTTGTCCGGAGAGGAATTTGGCTCGCTTGTGATCATGGGTCCACTCGATCATCAGAAAGCTTCCAGATTCAATAGATTTTCGGATAAAGCTCCTTAGCAGCTCTGAAGCAGCAGTGTATCAATCTCGCTGAGTTGCATCGAGCCGCGAATGATCAAATGTTCAAACGTAAAAAAAATTGATGTCAGCTGCCTTTGAATATTGTAAAGCCAAACAAGACTTGGAATTCTGCTTTTGATTGAGTGCCCGTGTTAAGGAAACATCGAGTAGAATAAGCGAGGTTGCTGAAAGATGAATGTCTGAAACGAGTAACATCAGTCTTTGAGTGGGGGCCATGAATGAGGTTATTCAGCACAATAGTTTGAGTGTATAGAGGAAGTGCTAATTTTTATCAAAAGTTTGGTTTGCATTCTATTTGCATTTTGAGTCATTCTGTTGTTGACGTTAAGCACTGTCTGAGCCTGCCTCGGAAGGGCTTACCTAGGCTTGGACCTGGGCTTGGTGGACGTCTTCTGACCGTCCGTCGTCATCCTGCTACAGCCGCGCTAGTTCTCCCCGCCACCTTCGACAGGCGCTTCCAGGTCTCCAGCTTCCAAACGTCCAGCTTCATCCATAGCAACACTCACAGATCCAACAAAGGAAATCTACTTCGGCATCCAAAATGAAGTCTTCCCTCAGCTTAATCACCCTGCTCTGCAGCAGCCTCGTCGCCGTAGAAGGCTTATCGGTTTTTGGCGGCAGCCAGAAGGTTCTTGGTGGAGCAGCAGTACCAGGCGATAACCCTCTTACCTTCTGCCAGCTCGAGCACGACGATGATATCTTGACTCTCGAGAGCGTCGACTTGTCACCTAACCCACCTAAAGCGTGCGTACTACCCTGAACCGGTTGATATATACACCAGAAGCTAATGTGTTTACAGCGGAGAGCCACTCTACATCAAGGCTTCTGGAACACTGAAGCGCAACATCACGGAGGACGATAACGCCGTTGTTGATATCGTGGTTAAGTACGGCTTCATCAAGCTTCTCAGCACCCAGGCAAAGCTGTGCGAACAAATCAAGAATGTAGACATGGAGTGCCCGATCGAGAAGGGTGCCATTACGATCACCAAAGAGGTTCAGTTGCCAAAGGAGATCCCGCCCGTAAGTTGGCTTACAGAAGCAGCGTAGAGCTGTATGTTGAACTGTACTAATTGCTTGTGCAGGGAAAATACAACGTTCATGCCAATGCTATCACCATGGATGCCGATAAGAAGGAGAAGGATCACATTACGTGCTTGGATGCCACTGTTCAGTTTGGAGGTTAGAGGTGTTTGAAGCGCTGAGAATGGAGCAAGGATAGTGCAGAGCACAAAGGATCGCAGTGTGACGATAATGATGGAGTGTCTGATTGTTTCTATTGCATCGCTGGTATCAGATACCTTTGGCCACGGAGTTTTCCTTTCGAATCGTACTTGTATCTACGTGGTCTCACTACTTGGAATTGAGAAATAGACCCAGTAATTTGTGACTATATGATCCATACTGATTCACTGGGTCATGATGCGAGGACCAGCGCATTCTCCAGTCACTCCCGTTCTTGGCCAATTACTGTACACGGGCAGCTTTACAGTAAAAGCTCTACCTATCAGTAACGCAAAGAAGATTGCAGTTAAACAGTGCAGCGAGATGGTTCTCAGATAAAGTCCTGCTAGCGTGAGATTATTGGTATTTGCTCAATAACGCCTGTTTCTCCTCTATAAACATAGAGCTCAATTCCCAAACCAGGCAACAGTACAGATATTCATAAACTCATGTCTCTTATGCCCCATCTATTCACCAAAGAGTCTTCGTACACGTCTCAGAACACTGTCCTTCTCAGGGTCATATGGGTGGTCCTTGCTGGGAATCTCTAGCAGGGCTGGAAAGGCGGCTGTATATGCATCGACTCGGTGACGGATCCGTTCAGCAATCTGCAGCAGCGTTAGAAAGTTCTTCCCAGTAATCGGCGATATAGCTCCGTACGTGTTGGTTAATCAACAGAATTCCAATATCCTTCCTCTCAACTGTGAATCTCTCGAATGCCTCTTCAATAGCTGCGTTGTCCGTCTTGCTATCCACAACTAGGAAGTTCTTTTGCGAATCGGGCGGCTCCGTAACATGCTACTTTCGCATCAGTTCTCAGTCCACTTATCCCTCGTCCAGGTAAACCATACACCAACACCTGCAAGTAGCAGTCCAGTAACAGAATCCTGTTCAGTAGATTAGCTAGCTGATCTTGCCTGGGCAAAGAAATAGCACTTACTTCGTCCCCAATTACGGCCAGGAATTGCCTGTCTTTGTAGGCAGATGGAGGAGCTGCCATCTTGTATGACTTTTGTTGATGTCAAGCAAGTATTCTGGAGCTGTACCGACGACCGCAAGCATCCAACATCAATGATGAAGCTCCCGCTTGGCTTGGCTTCAACAGGGCGGCACCCCACTAGTGCTAGCGCCACAGAATCCTTGTCCGCAAACAGTTGCAAGGCGGAAGCTCTTCCGAAGTTCAGGCGACTTCTGTAAACAAAGGCACACGACCTCAGTTTGTTGCCTTTGCAACTCAAGACTTCCATAAGGGATCCGACTTTCAGTTCAGCCATGTGAGCACGCCTCTCGCATTCGTCCACCATGCCGAGACTTGTACGAAGAAAGCCGACCATCCAGCGGTTCAAGGACTACATGAATCCCGGTGACTGGTGGTTGTACATCGCTGAAGAGTTCGAAACTGCGGATTTGAACAAGCAATATGCTTCGCCTCTAGCTTTCGGGCTGCACCTTACACTTCTGATTGCAAGGGCAAACACAGGATCTTCTTTGGGTAGTCGTGGAGGAGATGCTGTCTTTGGGGAAGATTACTCCAGGACGGGCTGGTTGAGTTCGATTGTAAGTAAACAAACATACCCCACTACGGAAATTGTGTATTAATCATTATACAGGCGACTTTCACCGTCTACATGTTGACAGCCCTCTCTATTGCCAACGCTACTTATACGTTTAATCGAAAACGACACTATCGCTTATTCGAAAGCTCTATCGATGCTCCTCAAAGCACACCCTCCGCACATCGAGTGCGAGTCGATTCTTCCCCAGTTTCTTCATCTCCTCTACGGTTCTTGACTGGCATGCTGGGAGATACCAGCGCGGAGTCGAGAGCACACCCAGATCCCAGTCGAGATGTTTGGGAAATCGCTATCTGGGATCCAATACCCATTTGTCTCCGTTTGTTCTGCTTCTTCAGCCCAGGCCACGTCCTGGTATACTGGCTTTTCCTTCCAACTGTTTCTACGGACCCTCGACCAAGTGTCACTGTCTTTACCACAATCCTTCTACAAGCGCTGCTATCATCGCAGCTGTATCTTCTTTCCACATTTTTCTCTCAGCAGGAGAAGGACTCAGCTATCATTCACAAGGAGGTGATGAGCGAGTATGATATCAAATATGTGCACCCTCGACTGAATCCACTCACTCGGGATGTTGGTACGCAATACGCAGATGCTGGAACCGGCACGGATTATGAAGGAGATGGCATCGTGGATACTTACACACCTACTGTGCTTCTCAAACGAGGTTTCCGTACAAACCCGAATCCAAATTACGCCAAACATATCGATCCTGAAAATTCGACTGGCATTACTAGACAGGCATCGCCCGCACCATCTTTCACGCCAGCAAATTACACCTCCCGAGAGCCTACGCCTTCTACTGGAGTGACACCTCGTCCGGCGATTCGACAGCCCCAGTTTCGCAAAAGTATGGGCGGAGCTGTCTCCTCAGGCACAAGCACAGGCGACGGTGGCAGTCTTGGAATTTACAGTCATGTGAATTCACCGCTCAAGAAAGCTACCAGCATGTATGACATACAGTCTCGTGAGGTTCCAAGAAACTCATTCGAGATGGCCAGTCGAGAAATCCAGGAGCAGCGGGAGAGGAGTAAAAGTCCTGCTAAAAGGCAGAGCGAAGCTCCGAGATCATTTCTACAGGGTAGGATTCCATTTCCAGAAATAGGCGATGATCGCCGCTCGAGTACGCCTGCAGGACTGAGTAGGAGACCGGGGAATATCGACAGTCCCTATAAGAGGGGCCCGTCGCGCTTTTAATTTGAAAAAAGGCGTATGAATATAATTGCGTTATTAGGCGTTCGGGCCTGAGAGCATTTTGTACAATGCATATACCATAGTAATGAAGCATCTTCGTAAGCATACTTCTTTCTGAATTTTCAGTGCTTCGTGTCTTCTCGTGTTCTGCTCGGTAAGTGGCTGGCTCCTTCTATTTCAACCCAAACGGTACCTTCCCTTGTTAGTATCAACCCTATTTTCAATTCGATTCCCCTTGCGTTTTAGGTTTTCCTCATCTACAATTAACACATTTACCACGCCGTTCAGCAATGTCAACAGACGTCCAGCCATCACGAACACCAGCTCAAACATCACATACAACACCACCGCGCTCCAGCAGCTGGCACCCAGCTTCCCTATTCCCAAAGCACCACAAACGCAGTAAGACCCCACCACCAGCTGCTCTTACCACTCAGAGCGAGAGTAGACATCGACGGAGGTCGTCGAGTCTTGGTGAGGCAATTGCAAGACTGAAACCGAGTAATCGTGCCGAGAGAGGAGGCACGCTGAGAGACCAGAGAGAAGATGGGCAGTTTTCTTTCCAAAACATTCAAGGTCCCAAGAACATGGGCAGGGGTCCTCATGATGTGCTTTATGGTACCTCTTTGTCGGATGATACGCATACCAGGCCTGCTGCTCATGGGAAGGGGAAGGCTGTCGTGCCATTGGATGCTTCGGATCACCCCTCCTTTGATAGGCATTATGCAACTGCATGTCGGAGCTTGGATCAATCTCAGCGGGAGCGGCCCACTGGAATTTCATTACATACCCATCAGGGATACCCGAGACATATATCTCTTCGAGATCCGAAGGAACACATGCCCTTATATGATACGTTACGTCGTGATTCAAGTGCTTGCCTTGAGAGTGTCTCTCGAAACATTTCCGCTAGAAACCAGAGTGACAATCCTGACAGAGCTTTTGGCCATGCACCGGATTGGATTGGCTCGCGTACACCTGCTTCGATGGCATTTGAGGCAGGACATTTTCTCGACGTGGGTTGTCCTAATGGCAGAGGGCCTTATGGATCCGAGAGACATACCGATGGACTTGAGATTCCTTACTATAGTCCCAATGGCGGCGGAGGAATTCAGGAGAAGGACGACAGATCCTCTGTGGACGTGGAACGGCCGACAACAGATACCGTTGCAACAAGTACAGCCGGTAAACTAGGATATGGAAGCGGGCGCGGAAACGGTCTGAGAAAGCTTATAGGTTCGTGGGGTAGGAAGACAAACAGAACAGAATCAAACGGAAGTCCAGAGATCGATCAGATGAAGAAATCACTACCAGATCTTCTAACCATAACGCAGGAAGACCTTGGATTTCAAATACCAATCCTAGACTTTTCAGAGGGAAACAAAATTACCACAGCACAGCAAACTTTTGAGGATAAGAAGGCTAGACGACAGCAAAGACGAAGTTTAAAAGAGAGCGGAGACTATCTTGGAGTTCAAGGAGCTAATCCAAGGACAGGATACTGGGACGTGAGCAGTGGCAGTGAGCCGAGCCAGATAAGCGACGAAACTAGACGGAAACTCGATGCAGACGCTTTGGAAGTAGCTGAAAGGAAGAGAAGATATGAAGAAGCCGAAGAGAAGCATCGAGTTGAGCTGCAACGTATTCAGACGGCCAAAGAGAACAAGAAGAAAATGGAGAAGAAGATGAAGCAGAGAAGACGTGGAAAATGGCAGCTGAGTGAGAATGGATGGAGTAGTGTGGCCGAACCTAACTTGAGTCCAATCATCCAGTCCAAGGCGGGAACTCCTGTCACCGGTAGGTCACCAACTCAAACCACCTTTGACTTGACTAATGCTCGATCCAGAACTTGCTCCTGGAGATCGTCTATTCCCGATGCCCTGCGCTGCTGAACCTGCTCCCTATGTTGATACGTTAGCCATCAAAGAAAAGGATTACTTTGGCCACCGAAACATCTCCTCTTCATTGAAGAACGAGCATAGGTCAACAGAGGCGACATCTACACATTCGATACCTCGAAAACCTGTTGGTTCTCCAACGCGACGACAAGATAACGAGTCCACTAACACTACCATCCATAACCCCATGACCTCAACTCCAATACGACATGCGCCTGCGAAAGTATCTATAGATGAGCCACGGAAAGCACATGTCGGTTTGGGCATATCTTTAGGAGGCGGTAATGTATCACATAAACCAGCTACGCCTTCATCAACGAGATCTCCCTCTCAAAGATTAGAGTCTTTTTTAGAGAAGGCAGCACAAATGGGGACATTAGAAGACCCCCAAGAAAAAAGAGCTTCAGTGATCTCATTCCAGTCAGTTTCGACGAAGCAGGTCCAAATCCACCGGCCGTCGGTCCAAAACCAGAGAAGCCCAAGCAGACAGGCACGAGTAATCACTTGCCTGAACGAATTGCCGCCGGTCATACTGAAAGATCCTTTCGCAGCCAGCATCCCGTCGAGCTTCCTAGTGAAGGAAGGGTTCCAAGTGGTATGATTTCAGCACACTTGGTGCTCTGTGTATCGTGATGACCTGCTGACTTTGATGTCACAGTGGTCGCCACCCACGATAGTCAAGACAGAGCCAGACCATCCACAGTCATCCACCAACATGTTCATCACCACCACTACTGGAAGCGATCTTCATCTACACCTCCCCGGTCAACTCGACGGCCAAGATACGAACGAAGATCGAGCGAAGGTGCCACCATTACAGCACAAGCTGAGCAAAATACCTTTGAGGGTGGATTCATTCCAAGACATGGGACAGAAGCGGGAGCCGAGTGGATCGTACCAGACTCAACCAGCCGACACCGTTACATCATCGGTACACCACCTCTCGGAGACGAAAGAGCGAATCGCAAGATTATGTCAGATGGTTTCTCCCGAAGGAGAGAAAGTGGACTTGAAGAACACACCCATATCCATATCTACATCCCTGAGTCCCGAGAAGGAGAAACAGGGAGCCCAAAATGCAGCACAGATGGCATTCCAGTATCTCAACCATACGATGGCGGTCAAAAAGGCAGCAGGTCAGAACAAGGACCACCTCACGCCGCCAAAGACGAGGAAGCAGAAAGAGGAGACCAATCGGGTAGTCCCAGGCGGCAGAGGAGGCACAGGAAGTCCTTCGACCACGGCAACAGGTAAACATGATTCCAGACCAGACCAGCCGGTTCCGACCCGAAAGAAGCAAGATTTTGGAGACAGATTGACGGTCCGTCATCCACAACCCGCCGCGCCGAAAGCGGACAATGCGGAGAACGCGAAAGCTGCAGCTGTGAAAGCTGCCGTGCTACATCAGGCTGCCACAGTCAAGAGCCCTACTATTAGAGCAGGGAAACATTTACAAGCAGTACGCACCAAACAGCTGTCAATCGACAAGGCGTTGCTCGGGCTCCTGCATAATGCGTGGCTGTTTGTGGAACCGGTCTTCAATCCGGATTCCGATGTCAGGAAGAGGTTCGATAAGCAAGTCTTGACGGGTCAGGATATTGGGTTGTTCATTGCGGCTGCATTTTTCTGTGTTGCTGTATTTATTGGGTCACTTGTCTTGCTAAGAGTGCTCGCGAGTGTAGTGCAGGCTTTGAGGGCTTTTGGTGGAGTTATGAAGGCGGTGATTGGGGTTTAGGATTGGGTCTGAGGGCTGAACATACTTATGCATTAGTTGCACGCAGGGTCCACTTGATGGGCTGTTATCGTTTCTCATTTTATCGGGCTATGAGGGGTGATTATTATTCTGACGGGGGAGCTTTCGGTTTGTTTATTTCGGATGCAGACGAGAGGATTATCGCTTAAAATGATCACCTTGCAGTTATTGTGGAGCGAGATGCGGTTGGCTCAGAGCTGCATAAAGATTATGCGAGTATTGGAAGGGGCTAGGAAGCCGATACACAAGAGGTGAGGAGGGTACACTGGTAGCACCGCAAGTCTATCAGAGTAGTGTTAATTTTAGAAGTTCTTTTCTAAACCTTATTTTAAATGCTACCAAGACCGTGCTTGATGGGTGGGCGATCTATACCCGGTCGTTCACTCCATATATTTACATCGAAGTATGCATGTTGTGCCCTTTCAATGCCACGTGGCGATGCTTTTTGTGTACTGTTACAGCTGTTACAGGAACTTGTCAGACTTCAGGATATGTTGTACCACAGACCCTGCACTGCAAAATCGTTTATCATACAATACAGTATAGAGACTGAGCAGATTGAGTTTTATGCTTTGCTTGTGACTGGCAATTGTCTGAGGGGTCGTTGATCTGAGTTTAGATAGATTGATACTTACGTACGTCTTGCTTGGCTCGCTCTAATGTAGCTCTCGCACCGCGCCAGTTCGAAGTACTTTCTTATCTTCCCAGAACTAACTTTCCGTCACTCCGATACCTAGGCTGGCAGGCTGGCTACGTTTCTTACGAGGCCTTCTACCAAGCGTTCCTTCTATCAAGTGTTCCTGAACTGGCATTCTATTCAACATGTTCCGAGCAATTCACCCAATATAACTGAGTGACTGACTAATGCTTCCATCCACCTCTATATCAAGGTACTTGGCTTGGAATACAAATAAATCCCTCTTGTAATTATCTCCATGCGAGATTCAGCCACCAGAAGTTGGAGTTGAATTCACCCCGACATTGACGTACTAATTCGACGTCTCCAATTGGCCACTGAAGCCTCGACCCCGTTTCGCCCGCAGCTCGAAACAGGGATCTTCTTACCGATACCGGCTCCAACAAGCTTCCGCATCATTGACCAAAGAAACTCACCCCGCACATAACGACTACAATTGAACCTACTTCCCTCCATGTGCCTTCTCGACATATAAACCAAAGCCCTCCCCATACTCTCTCCGAATACCCTCACCTTTCTCACTTTTCCCTTCTCCTCCCGCTTTTTTTACCATCAGAAATCAACTCTTTCACGTTGCCCATTATGCCGACCGCTGAAGGCCGTCCCCAGACCTTGTATGACAAGGTTTTCCAGGACCACATTGTTGACGAGAGACTTGATGGCACCATTCTGCTATATATTGGTACGGGCACTTGATTCCCAAGGTGAACAGTACTGACGTGGGAATTATAGATAGACATTTGGTACACGAAGTCACTTCACCCGTAAGCAGTCCCAAACTACTTCTGCGAGTGGCACCGACTAATTGAATCGCAGCAAGCTTTTGAGGGGTTGAAGAATGCAGGCCGAAAAGTCCGAAGGCCTGATTGTACCTTAGCTACCACCGATCACGTATGTTTCCCAGCACAATTGACCACTTACTCAACGGCACCCGACTGATTGCCTGATAGAATGTCCCCACCACTTCGCGGAAAAACCTCAAGAACATCGAGACATTTGTCGAGGAGGAGGATTCTAGACTTCAATGCATGACCCTCGAGGACAATGTCGTAGAATTCGGCATCACATATTTTGGCCTTTCCGACAAGCGTCAGGGCATTGTTCATGTCATGGGCCCCGAGCAAGGCTTCACTCTTCCAGGCACGACAGTTGTCTGCGGTGATTCTCACACTTCCACACATGGTGCTTTTGGAGCTCTGGCTTTCGGTATCGGTACCAGTGAAGTCGAACACGTCCTCGCCACACAAACTCTCATCACCAAGCGCAGCAAAAACATGCGTATTCAAGTCGATGGCGAGCTTGCTCCCGGCGTCAGTTCGAAAGACATCATCCTCCACGCTATCGGACAAATTGGTACAGCAGGTGGAACAGGCGCTGTGATAGAGTTTTGCGGATCTGCTATTGAGTCTCTTAGCATGGAGGCCCGCATGTCGATTTGTAATATGTCAATTGAGGGTGGTGCGAGAGCTGGTATGGTTGCTCCTGATGAGACCACTTTCGAGTACCTCAAAGGTAGACCACTTGCGCCAAAATACAACTCTGAGCAGTGGCATAAGGCTGTCAAGTATTGGACTGGACTCAGGTCGGACCCGGGAGCCAAATACGATATCGATGTCTTCATAGATGCCAAGGACATCACACCTACTGTTACCTGGGGCACTTCACCAGAGGATGTCGTGCCAATCACTGGTTGCGTTCCTGACCCAAAGACTTTTGCAACCAAGGAGAAGCAAGTGGCTGGTCAAAGAATGCTAGATTACATGGGTCTTGAAGCCGGTACTCCAATGGAAGAGATTGTATTGGACAAGATCTTCATTGGCTCTTGCACGAATGCTCGTATTGAGGATCTCCGAGCAGCAGCTTCGGTCGTTAAGGGTCGCAAAGTCGCAGCGAACATCATGCGAGCTTTGATCGTTCCCGGCAGTGGTCTCGTTAAGGACATGGCAGAGGCAGAAGGTCTCGACAAGATCTTCACTGATGCTGGTTTCGAATGGCGTGAAGCTGGATGCAGTATGTGTCTTGGTATGAACCCAGATATCCTCGCACCAAAAGAGCGTTGTGCAAGTACCAGCAACCGAAATTTTGAGGGTAGACAAGGTGCTGGTGGAAGAACTCATTTGGTCTCACCTGTCACTGCTGCTGCATGTGCTATCATCGGCAAGCTTACAGATGTACGGAAACTCGCTGACTGGAACGCCACACCCCGGAAAGCATCTCCTCAGCCTCCAATAGAAGTTGAGCCTCATGTTGATGAGCGAGTCGACACAGATGACGGCGAAAGGGAAGCTATCGGCGACCAACCAGAAAATGGTGGACCAAACACCAACACTATTTCCGCTGGTACCTCAACTGCCCAAGTAAAATTCACAGTCTACAAGGGTATCGCTGCCCCAATGGACCGAGCCAACGTTGACACCGACGCCATCATCCCTAAACAGTTCCTCAAAACCATCAAGCGAACCGGTCTTGGCTCCGCTCTCTTTTACGCTTTGCGCTTCAACGAAGACGGTTCCGAAAAGCCCGAATTCGTACTCAACCAGCCCCAATACCGCAAATCCAAGATCCTCGTCGTCACCGGCCCCAACTTCGGCTGCGGCAGTTCCCGTGAGCACGCTCCATGGGCCCTACTCGATTTTGGAATCAAAGCCGTCATCGCCCCCTCCTACGCCGACATCTTCTTCAACAACACCTTCAAGAACGGCATGCTCCCCGTCGCCATCACCAACAAAGAGCACCTGGACACTATCGCAGCCGAAGCTTACGCCGGCCGCGAGATCGAAATTGATCTCCCGAACCAAGCCATTAACGATGCTTCCGGTAACAAGATCTGCTCTTTCGAGGTCGAGGAGTTCAGGAAACATTGTCTTGTCAATGGGTTGGATGATATTGGACTTACGATGCAGATGGAGGATAAGATCAACGCTTTTGAGAAGAAGATGAGTGTTGAGACGCCGTGGTTGAATGGCACGGGTTATCTGAAACGGGGTAAGGATGGACGGTTGGCAGCGAAGGCTGTGCCGGTGAAGAAGACGAATAGGGGAGAGGAGATCAAGGAGCCGCTTGATTGGTAGACTCTTTCTCGTTGGAATGAGTTTTTGCATAAGTCAAGACTCGCAATAGTTTGTATGATGTACACGATCTGCTCGATATGGCGTTGCATGTTACGTCCCCTCTTCTATTCTCTGAAGAGGGACATGCCTGGTTGGATGTTTGAAGGGAAGAAAGGGGACGATCAAAACTTTGCGATGATTTAACGGTTATAACTCTGCATCGCGATTCAAGAAGAGATTTGCTTTGATCTTTGGTGAGATCGTTCATATGGCGTATAGAGGCTATATAAGGATGCAAAAGCAATAAAATAGTTCAATTGAAGAGTTTAGTAGAGTAGTGACTGCTTGTAATTCGTTACTAATGACTGGTGGCTAGTAGAGGTATTATCAGTTATTAGCTATCTATTTATATATAGAGGCTATACTTAGTTTAAGAGTTATAAGTATCTTTCTTACTTTACTACGTAGCTTTTATTACTATATAACTTCCTCTAAAGCCTATAAGTCATTTAGTTTATTTATAAGAAGTAATCTTTCTTATTATCCTCGACTTATCGTTCAATCAGTGGAGGCCTTCTTACTTATAGTACTCTAGTTATTATTAGTACTCTTACTTAGCCCTTTAGTCTTCTTGCTCCTGCTGGAATCCAATCTTCTTCATATGAAATATATTATGCACGTCGTATGAGAGTTGGAACTTGTATGTTGAATGCAACCTCACAAGACCATTATCAAACCACCCATCGCCAGTAGCCCCTGAGGGGAGGCGCGAGGGAGCGGTTGGTAGATAAAGGGTCGGTTCAAGAGGTGATTTAGCTCGGAATCTTCTTCCTAGAAGTATCAGAAATACCAAATAGCAGATTTGCATCTACTTTTGTGTGCTTTCCTCCCATCCTCACAGCTAAACATGGGACTTAACAAGACTCCCATCTGGTTTGTCATGCCATACTGAGCATTAAATCATAAGCGACATACCAGACTGTAGATTTGAGCCTTGTGGCAACTAGATGTGTCCTCAAAGATCGTTCAGAAGTATGGGTATTTGTACAGAACGAAAGTCCATCCCGACATCGTTACCTCACACCCCATTTCACAAGACACCATTCCCCCGTAAACCTCATCATGACAAAGCTTCAAATGCCTACGCTGAGCCGCAAATCAAAGAGAACCTTGCACACATACGCACACTTCTAGCCCTTCTCCACTTTATCCCGTCTATGCAATCACACAATCACCACACAGCACTGCGTGATTGGGAAGAGATATGCGAGCTCCGCGGCCCGAGACTGCGCCTCATGAATATCGACTCGAACTGCAAGGGACAGTCAGGTGGCGACAACACCTTCCCAGCATCGTTCTCGGACTGGGTTTGGCATTCTTTGTTCTTGGGCAGCTGGTGTTGTTATTGGGTTTGGCGTTGTCAATTCCTCCTTCGGCTCTGGAGATGTTGATGGAAGGCGAGGACTCTGACTTACGAGCTTGGCTGGGAAGCAGATTGCTGGAAAGAATTCCTGGATAGGAGCGTACGGCGAATATGGGGGAGGATCCATTGGGTTCACTGAGGTGTTGTTCAAAGACATCGAGACCTCACGAATCATGCTTGAAACCGAATCAAGCGAAGATTCGGGTGCCTTCGAGTCTCTTGGACTGGTTGCCTTCTCGGGAATCAATGGAGTGCCAACAGGAAGTAATGGTGATAGGGATCCCTTTGGCTCACAAACAAGCTTCATAATTGGACTTGTCGTTGTATCAACCATGAGAAGTGCCCGCTCACAGCGCCCAAGGACTCCATAAACCTTCACCTCACCAACTTGAACACCGAGAACTGCGCTTGTTCCAGCATATGTTGCATCATATTTAGAGCCAGTTCGATTTGCAAAGACGACAATGATCTCTTTCTTGCCTTCACTCCGAATAAGTGGCTCGAGCCTCATGACCCAGTCGGCGAGAGTGTCCATATCAGGTTCCCTGGGAGCTCGACTGACTTATCTGGCATTCTCGCGAGCCATCCATGCCATGGAGATAACGACCAGATTAGCTTCTCGATGTAAAATCTGGTGAGCAAATCCCCAGGCAATTCTGGATGCATCAAACTTATACGGGCTGGAGTTTATTAGTGTAGGTACGATTGCAGCAGACTTCTGAAAGAAACTTACTTTAAATCAGTACAAGTATCCATGGCTACATGCCCAAGTCCCCCAATCTTGTCTTTATAAAAGCTATCAGGAGCTTCTTTCGCCCACGTCTCGTCTGTGGTGTAGAGAAAATATTTTCGGTAGTTGACAATAGTCTCGCCGTCCGCGTTGACAGTGATAGTGTAGTTGCAGTATTTAGGGCAAGTGCCTGGCCAATTTGGTCCAATATCCACCTTCTCTGGATACCCCGCACTGACTACACAGTCATATTTGAGAGCTGTGGGTCTCGCCCATAGTGCGGTGATGCCCGATCCACTGGGTTCCAGGTAAGGACCGATATGTTGTAATGAGCGAAAGTTGTATCCTGTAGCGTATTACTTGACTGAACATGACATGCTGGAAAGCATCCCACAAGAACTGCTCGCACCGCCTTGACGCATGGAGAATCACGAGACATATTGATGTAACTTACCAGAGAACGCCAGCTCTGGAAGAACGAGGAGATCTGGTTCTCCTACTTTTGTATGGCTGAGGACTACATCCGCTCGATTGAGGTTGTTGGCATGGAGAGATCGGTGGCTCACATTGTGCTTGAAGGCGTGGGAGCGTCTGCACATGGAGCTTCAATTTTGATGAAATGATGGGGGATTGGCTCAGGGTGAAAGGAAGTTAAGCGAGATCGCTTAACTGCATGCCCGACATGCTCTTTTTGGGAATTGGGTTGGGCTCAAGCTTCCCCACCCCAGATCCTCATAGTCCTTACGCGGCTTACGCCACAAAGGTTCCATCTATCGTTCTCTCGCTGCTCCAGCGTCATCTGAATTGTATCTAGTCGTTGCTGTACCGCTCACCTGTTCTTAGCGCTAGGCTTCTGCACCTCACAATTTCATCGAGCTTGATTATCTTGTCCCTCTCTCTTTCGCCGGGGACGAAGACAGGAAAGGAGTGACATCTTATCTTCAGATATGTCAGTACGCTATCCTGAAGTCTGGGAGGAGATTGGTGCAAAGAACGATTTTGGTTGGCCCAAGCCTAATACTAGATATGGTTGGATATGAAGTATTCCCCACGAAATGAATTTTTGGGATATCGAGGATTGTATTCTGCTTGGCAGCATCAGATACTGCTCATACGGTCAGTAAGCCCTGGACGCTTCCATACCACGAGGGCTTCTGGTTGATCACTCTCACGTCTTCCTAGCTTGGATATGAGTATGTTGGTGGCTGAAGATGCACAGTCTTACACGAGGATTCGAGGTATGTATCAAATAACAGCTAAATCCTTCACCGAGTTTCCTGTCAGCAGGGAGTCCTATACACAAGCCCCTGTTCAGGTCACACGATATTTTATCTTGTGATGACTTCTTGGGCCAATTTGGAATGTCCCGCCGTCTGAAGAGATTCCTTATCAGACCATCCCAGGTCCCAAAAAAGGACGGTTTTGACACTGAGACCGGTCCTGCCTCATGCAGGCACACACACGACTGATCTCGGCGAGAAAGATGCTTGGCCAAGGGGCTCTTGCAGGTTGCTCTCTGCGCCAAAGCAAGTAGAAGCTCAATACCTTGCTGGGGAAAAAGCAAAGCAGTTCGCGGAAACATAGCTTGAAGGCTGGAATATAAGAAGAATAAGTCCCACAAATAACGAAAACCTCGTGGAGGACAACAACGCAGTTCTTTGAGCCACTGGAGACACTTAGACCATAGTACTCCTTCTCAATCTCAAACCCCACACTTGTGTCGTTCAAGGCTTAGGTATCTTCTGACAAGCTTCAGCGAAGCTTGGCTGTCTTCGACATGACTCGAGGGGAAAAAGACAGCGGAGTCAGGTCAGACTTTGTCAATAAGGGAACCTAGGTTTGCGTTACTCTCCTGGCCAAGAACCTGGATACCAGCAAGCTGAAACTCGGATATTTTCTGCTTGAAAATCCCAATTTTGCGCCACTTGAAGATGATATTACGCTAGAGGAGCGTGAAAGCCAGGAATAGGATGTCTTATCCTTACCTGCCTAGAAGGAACTTCGACTAGATTAAAATCGTCTTAGTGTCACTGCCCTCAGGGAATACGTGCAAGATTTGCTAGATCAACGTCATATAGTCGAGATAGCATACTGAAAACCTAGGTCACTATTCAAATTTAAGTAGCTCGTTAATATAGGGGGTCTATTAAAATAACACTAGTAAAGTTGAGGTGTTTTCAGAATATGAGACACGATTTTAACGCGATCAGTAACAATCAAATCAATACCGGCTCTAACCTGAAGCTGAATTTGTGAATTAGTCTTATACACCCTATATACAAGCCGAGACACGATTCCGATAAACATACCTCAATATTTGTTGTCTCATTGTTTAAAGCATTGTAAGTCCCACAGATAAGTCCATGATTTTTGATATGGTTGATCAGGCGAGGACACATTATCAGAGAGTCTGCAGCCACCACAATACCAGCCAGATCCCATTGTCTTGCGAATCGCGCAGCGACTTGTAGACTGCCAGCGCGACTTTCTTTATCAGACGCTGGGAGCTTTCCAGCATTTGTAATGTATACCACTGGATAAGAATTCTGTTTAATTGCCAGTAAAATGCAGACATCGGCGGTAAAAGAAGATAGGATAATGTGGCGACCTTTGCCGAAACGAGCGATTACGTCCAGTACAGTATCAACGAAGACATTGATGTCAATTGAGATCAGAGCGTTTCCAGCTTGGGAAGCCTCGTGCGGGCGTGGATACTCTGATAAAAATTAGTATCAACGCGCTCCACTAGGTGGCCAGTACTCACTGATTTCCATATCAACGCCGATGTGCTCTGGAAGCTTGCAGAGCGTGTCTTCCAGCGTCGTAAATGTGTCATGAACAAAATTTCCACGTGTATTTGGTTTAAGCCCGTTTTGCTGGTAGTCGACAGTATGCTTCATTCTGTTCTTCATCTGCTCGGTCTCTTTCTCATGAGCAATCGCGACAGATCCTGAGCGTGGTCTGGATGATTGGGCATTGTCACGAGCTTCATAGCTTTCCACACCCCAAAGTATGGACGAAGATTCGAGTGTCGAGGATTGAACATCACTGACATGCATAAACTACAAGAATCAGCCAAGCGTATTATATATATTGTATACCAAATGCTGACCTGACTGAGAGTGACCTCATGAATTGGAACATCCGTACCCGACTCACTCAACGAGTAATCATGGAATAGCACAGGAACGAGGTCTCTTGTGACTTGAACGTCTTTTCTAAATTAGATGTGATAACTGTGACCAATGGGAATATCCTACCGAACTAGACAGGTATATTAGTCATTACTGTCGTAAATTGAACAAGAACACGGTACTCGTGAAGCATTTACATACCTCCACGTAGTCTGCACCCTGTTTTGCAGCAGCAAGAAAGGACTGGAATGCACATTAGATAGCTGCCATGTCAGTAGGTAATTGCGTACCTCAATTGTGTTTTCTCCAAGCTGCAAGAAATTACCCTGACAATTCTGCCCCAATCCTATCAAATTAGCAAGGTTAAATGGAAGGTACTTTGGTAGAGTACCTCGATGCCCCACGAGCTGAGCAGAGCCACTAGCTCCGAGAAATTCAATGCTAGATGACGGATGTTTGAGCCGATGATACGGCTCAACAATCGTATACGAGAAGGTTATTGTTCCCAGCAATTTCAGTGTACCTTTGCACATCATTGGCACAGATTGCTCTCTTAGTAGAAGACCATGCTGAAGGCCTAGACATTCGGTATGAGAGTCTAAAAGTGCAATACCTGCGCCGATAAGGGTCCCCTGAGCATCTCCTTTAGCGTAACACTCATGAATATTGAACAACACTGTTGTATCCGCTAGGGTTTCCACGACAAATACAAACGTATCATCCACCGAATCATTCAAAAGAGGCATCATGCGCTCAACTGATACAGCAGATTCCGCCATCGAGACTGTTAACATGAGCCCGTGTTCAAGCAAACCAGGAAGATTCATCGTTCGAAGTCTAGATTGCGTGCTCTCTTGCAGGCTGCCCAGATTGATAATGACGTATGGCAACCCCGAGCTTACATCATACCGAGGAGCATGCGAACTTTTTCTGCCATTACTGAACATAGAGAGGTTGGGTTTCGGTGTTGTGTCAGTACTGGAAGATACCTCGCCCACTGCTAGGTGACCCCGGAACACTGCATTCTCCTGTGCTGTCCATCCCAGGTAATCACATCGAGTCGTGTCAGCACCAGCGTCGATAAGTAGTCTGACAGTCGAAGCATGTCCTTCCACACAACTAACGAAGAGAGGCGTCCAATGGCACGCGGACTCAGCAGCATCGACGAAGTCGGAACCTAAGACGGTTAACAATAGACGCAGGTAATCTTGTCGTCCAAGCTGAGCGGCAATATAGATACAGCTCTCTGCACAACTGGACTGGTGCGTGAGACCTATCGATTTGGAGACTAGTAGCTCTACCATAGCATCATCCTGATGCCGAAGGGCAATATGTAAAAGGTTATCCGGTTTCACCATCAATGGCGTGTCCATGACCGACAGCAGCAGTCGAGCAATTTCAACATAACCATTGACGACAGCTACATGTAGTGGAGTGAGTCCTGCTTCGTTCTCGAGGGAGACGTAGTCCTTGACTGGGCTGATTTTTGACAACACTTGCGTGCAAAGTTTTATCATGCCATGAGTGGCACCAAAGTTAAGGAGATTTCTATTGCTTTTATTTTGCATGATGAGGTGGTTTTCGTGGATGATGGCTGCTACTGCCTGGCGGTCCTGATCGAGTCGTCGGGCAACAATTGAACTGGCAAGCTGCTCACCCTGTAACTTTGCCCATTTGCCTTGAATTCTGTTGAGGAGGCCGGCGCACTCGATATATGCAGCTCTGTAGCCTTCAAGGTGTCCAGGGATAAGAGATGGATAAGTCTCAAGTTCCGGACTGTTTTCGGCGGATCGAAGAAGCTTGCTGTATATACGATTCATCGCTTCGTAATTGATCCTGTAAAACCACAATAGCTCTATCAAATCGTCTTGTAGGCCCGTTGCGTCTAGGTGTATAAGGTCCAAACGATACCTGACCAGTGCACAACCCTTCCACTGCTCTTCCAGCCGCTTCTCGTGATGTTGCAAAGTAGAGAGGCGCTGCTGAGCAAAGGCTACATTGACCGCAATGGCATCTGCAAGGCTGATGTAAACACCTGCAGGCGTTAGGATAGTTTCTGACACGCTGACTTCTACACACTGTGGAAGGGCTCGCTGCCGTCGCGTTCTCCTACATTCAGAGAAGCCTTCAGAAGCCGATACGGTATATAGTATGGCTCCCACACCCCAACAATATGCCGAAAGAATATTTTGCTGAACCGCATTGTTGTTGCTGGCAAAGCGGCAATGGCAAGGACTGCTGAATCACAGGTTATGTTTTGGGGAAGCTAGATTTTGGCATCTAAGAATATAGAAGATGAGAAGGTACATTCCTGAAGGCAGTACCAGGGAACCGAAGGGGCGCGGCTGGCAACGTTATCGCATGTCTCTGTTTACCCAATTTCGGCCCCGGTACTGTACGTGAGCCGCTGGTTCGGGCACTTCGAGAC
This sequence comes from Neospermospora avenae, assembly GCA_014282315.1. Lineage (NCBI taxonomy): Eukaryota > Fungi > Ascomycota > Leotiomycetes > Helotiales > Ploettnerulaceae > Neospermospora > Neospermospora avenae. The sequence continues at coordinate 20,252 of JACBAH010007597.1, forward strand.
TTGTCTGTACCCGTAGATGCTCCTGCACGCGGTCAGAGGTGTATTTCCAGTAGTAAGCTCAACGGCGTCACAGATACGAAGTGCAAGCACATAGATGATGGATTGATGGATAAATTACCAGCAGTCACATCCTATCCACAAGAACAGTAACACAGCTCCAATGCAACCGAACTCTAGATGAATACCCTTTCTATCACGGCAGGCGTCATCGCCGTCGCGAATCAGGAATGCACGGCCTTCGGAGAGCTCCGTTCGCTCTGCAAAGGGTGGCCTGGCCGGCTGGCCGCCGTGAACAACGAAGTAGCTGATCTTGAGATTGTCCTCTACGAAATCGCATCGCTGGTTGAAAAGCGAGTCGTACTCCCCGAGAGGTCAAGCTTGCCATTGCCGCATCTACTCAAGCAAGGAAAGACGAAGCTTCGTGAAGTCCAGATAATCGTAGCCCGCCTACGGGCTTCGTACCGCGATGCACGCTTCGTTCTTCTCACCGCCAATATGTTGCGAAAAGAGCAAGCCCCCCTCAACTTGCTGCAGGAGAATCTGCGGACAATAGCCACAATGTGCTGCATCTGAGTCTTGACAGGTGGCATGAGTACACAGATTGCCCACGACTACGAGGGCCAAATTTCCTCCATATTACATCCACCTACGCCGATGTCGACACGATTGAAATTCTTGCCAGCATCGAACACCTGCGGTGCGACAGCATAGAGCTTATGGTATTGGCGATTTCATTGGTCAGCTTCGTCGGCGTGTTGATCATGCTGAGGAGTTTTCAAACGCATTTGAAGAGCTGCTTGAAGTAATAAACGGTACCATAGCCAAGCCGAGGAGTTCAGAGCAAGTGAAAGAGGAAGGATGTCCAATTTCGGTTGGCACTTGCATGAATGCTAGTTCAGAATGTGTTGCAACCAAGAAGCAGGACACTTCCAGCTGGGCACATTTCATTTCATGCCCCGGTGGCTGGCAAGACGAAGATGACTCAGATCCAGATTCAGATGATGAATTTGTAGACGCTACTTAGATGTTCAGACGGTAGCGAAAAGCTTATCCTCCTCGACAAACACTCATAGGTGTTTTCCGCAAGTCTCGAGGGCGCTTTTGGCAACGCCCTTTCATCCTCTCGGCACTTCTTTTGAACTTATCCGTAACAACAAGGTCTTCCCAAAATTCCAGATAGTCAAGTCCTCCACACTGAGTTTCAACTTTTCATCCTCGTCAAGAAGTGTAGCATTACGGCCAGCAACGCAAGGACCCTCTACCGATTGTGGTGATGGAAATAGCATTGGTTCTAATTCGTAGTAGCTGGTCACATATGTTTTCATCGAGCGTAATGTTGAATGGAGTAGGGTTTGAAGAGGCGTATGATCTCATACCACGATTCACTCAGCACAATTCAAACAAATGCAACGGCCGCCATTTTCCCTGCGAATTTTTAATCAAGACTCGCTTACAAGAAACTCTCCCGTGTTATTTAGTTTATGCCCAAGAGATATTTCAACCTTTGACGCCGACCTAGATTGATTGATTTACTCACACTACTGGGCTCCAGCGGCCGATAGGCCTGCTATGCTAAGGTGGCCCAGCTTCGACACCAGCTGCCGAACTGCGTGTACAAATGTAAACGCAAAGTGGCCAGCAATATCTTGTGCTTAGCAGACATATCCTTACCTACTTATAAGTAGATATTCGTATCAAGGAGTGCTTTGTGTCTTTTGTATATACATGGCTTGTTAGCAGCCGCTTCTACTGTGCTTCTTCTGTCAATATATGGCAGTGTAGTTCTATTGCGTCACCAAATTGTCCGCAGTTATAGAGGCTCCGCAGATTATCGCCTGATCTGGTTCGAAGATTTTATGCTTAAGCCTCCTTGTGGTGACTGCTTTATTCTCACCGCTAGGCTCTCGCAATATCACTCAAGGTCTGCACAGTTTGGAGAAATATGATGATGGTCAAGCGGGAGACTATATCCTTGCTGGACCGAATATTGTATTCGCCTTCGTGTTTATAGCTTTACTCCTTTCGCCTGATCACTCACGCCATACATGCTATTTTACTTCAGACCATAAAATATTCTCACCAGGCTCCTCACTCATTCCAATACTTCCTTCGCCCTCTTGCAGACCCGGCAGCCATATCTGATCCTACCCTTTTGCAACCTCGCATATGTAACCTTAACACCAACACTGTACGTATTAGTCCATTCTCCTTTCTCATCCAATGCCCCTTCAAGAGTCTTGTGTGGTCTCTCCTCTCTATCCTTACCAAAGCCCTATAAATGACTTAGATGGAAAACATGCCCACATATAAAACCTACCAGCATCTCAACGTCCAACCCACTAAATGATTTCTTATAGCCCACACTGTGGCCCGGCTTAGGTGGTGCAGGTTCGGTACAGTCTTCGATGAATTGTTTGGCAACTTCTTTGGTTAGCAACGCTGACACAACGGCGTCGTTGGTGTTGGTAGGTAAGCTCGAGACACCGAATATTTCTATACCAATGTAATCGTATCTTCCATACACGACGTCAAATTTGAGGGCTTTGCGCTGGCCGGAGCTATACCTTGATCCGGTAGCCACAAATACAACTACTATTACACCCAAATACTACTGTACTACTGGCTCGGTTAGACTACTTAATTGTACGTACTAGCACAGAGTGATACCAACAGGTATAATCTCTTTCAGAAGACCAAAGCGTCTCTAAGAGGATACGAGTCGAGGATTAATGATATTTCCTCTATGCTATATACTAGTCATATTTAATTTAGCATAAACCACAGTTTTTGTACGTCTAACTTTATAGTGTCTTATGATTATTCAGGGTGAACTTGCTCGATCTCCGGTGCCGAGCCAGCGAGAGCCTCTGCCTGAACTTTCTTGAAATATATGTCAAGACTTAGTCCCATGATATTGATAAATCGCCATTGGACATTTCTCTTGAACATTCGTGCCCATATTTTCACAATCGCTAATCCGAGCTCCACGGGGCTCGGCGAGGAGGGTTGTAGTTCGTCTTCGTGATCCATAGAGCTCCATGCTTCATTCACAACACGCCGTACCCAGTTGAGAACAAGAGCCTCACCTTCTGAGTGATATCAGCAGATGTTTTCTTTCCACAGTGACTACCTAGTATAAAGTGACACTTACCGCTGAGATTTCCGGGAATTTGGGGGTCGACGAGGAGGCACAACCACTTCGTTAGTAGAATGCAACACTCGAAGCTAGCGAGTGCATGACGGACACTCCAGAACTGCGCTTGACTGCGGGCAACGTAATCTACGCCCAATCTGACAGGAATACTCAAGGCATGCACGGAGTACATAAGGGCTGGGACAAGGCGTGGATGGCGTTGAGGAGTGGGTGCGTTGAAAATGGCGGTTGCAATATGGGGCGGGGAACGTGTTTCGAGTAGACGATGTGGTCCAAGATGGAGGTGCAAACGTATGTAGGCCAATCCAAGGAGCGAGCTTGATGTGAAAGGTATGGGCCCGTTCTTGTTTCGTGGGTCAAGACTCGATTCGGGAGTAAGCTTCCAGGACGTGGTCCAGGATTGAAGTGCCGCCCTGTTTGAGTGTCAGATAAAGTTGCCACTGCACTGTGACTAAAACAGATACTTACTCAAGCCTGTCAAGTTCTTTGCTTGGCAAGGTCGCTTCAGAATTGGTCAATGGCAAGGCAAGCTCTCGCACGAGATATATCCTTTGAAAAAGGCCATGAAGTAGGACGTAGCTCCCTAAAGGCGACAACAAAGGCTGCAATACAGCTCCCGAGCTTTCATTGTTCAGCAAGAGTGCTAAAGCATCTTGAAACTTAAGCTGTGGTACAGCATTGACTCTTCGAGCAATTCGCCAGCTCGCAGCATCTTCCGCATTCCACTCTGCTGTTGAGCATGGAAGATGCATGAAAATCTCACTGCTAAACAGAACAGGCAGCGTGTTATACGCAATGCTATGGACGTTGAGAAAGGTGTAAGCGAGTAATTTGGTACGCCTGTCGCTTTCACGCTCAGCCCACTCATGCCATGTGACTGAAGGGGGTGCCACGACGTTGTCAGTATTGAGACCAGCCGTCCGTAAACAGCGGACGAGGAGATTCTGAAAACCAATAGCCTCGTCCAGGATCTCGGATCGTGGATCCCAACTCGCAAAACCCAAGAGCAGGAAGATAGTCTTGATCACTTGTGTCTGTCCAAACGTGTCTGGCTCCCCTGGTTTGAACTCAATTGGGGGACTGATGTACTGGGCAGGTACGGCAAGGTACGGAGGACTGGCGCCGACGTTCCCAGTTGTCCTAGCTGAGTTAATACCCGTCGAGAACTCCACTTCGCGTCGCCGGATCCTTTCGAGGACGATAGCCTTTGCCGCCCTAAATAAACCATCTGCATTCTGATGCTCAAACCGATACTGCGCGCCTATAGTTGCCATGGCAAGGAGAAACTCAGGGTAGCAATCGTCGATTTGGAAAGTCGGGATATGAACGAATGGGAGGTGAGTGTGAAATCCTTCGAAGAACAAGATGAAGTATCGAGTTAACGTGTGTCTAGACGGCAGATTGAAGTCAGGAATGGCAGATTGAAAGGCGCTCAGATGACCTTCCATCTTCGCTCGTCCGGCCGCGCTCATTGTGCATCGGCCCTGAGCAGAGGTGTCTGCTAGGGGAAAACTCTCAGCTCAAGTTCGAGAGGAGTAATTTCAGTTCATAGCAAAGTGTGATAAATCTTACCATGACGGACTACGGTTCCATGTATACAACTGCCTAGCTGTACTGTTGGCAGCCACGGTTGATATGGCGAACCTGAACGTTGCTCCGTGCCTTTGTTGAGGTTTGGCAGAACAGAAGGCTCAGCTTGTACATTGTTACCTACATTTTGAACACGTTTATAGGGCGGATACAGATCAAATGAAACCCATTCGAAAGGTAGTCCCATACTATCCGCAAACTCTGCGAAATTCTGAAACTGGCTACACTCGCCGTAAAGAAAGTTCAGAGACATATCTGAAAGCCCATTAATAAGTAGTCTTGCGCAGGTGTATCCGAAGTGGATTCACCTATCTCTCGTCCATTTGGAAGAATGATGGAATCCTGAGCTGCCTCTGGCTCAAGGTGCTGTGAAGTTCCATCGCCGACTTTACCCGTCTGAATAGGCCTATATATGAGCTCTCGACCATTGATACGCCGGAAATGCTGATTCGAGTCTACGTTACATCGTTATTTTATGATGGCCCGTCTGGTAGGTGGAGGGAGTATAAACCTGCCCAGAGCCCAGCACAATCCACATGTATGGGTGCTTGAGATAATTGTTGAAGACCATCTGTACCACCGGGCAGACTATGAGCTGCACGTTCATCTTGGTGATGCGGTCGATGGCTACCCGGTAGAGAAGAGTCCTCCACTACTGATGGCGCTTCAGATGGCATGTGCTCTTGGCTATGCTCGCCAGGTATAGCTTTAGAGTGAGAGAGCCTCTCATGCCGCCTCAGCAGATCTCGACGCGTGAAGGCAAGCCCGCAGGTGCACGTGAACGGTCTCTCATTCGTGTCTGGGAATTGAATTAGGCGACCCTCACGTCAAGGTAGTCAGGGTTCAAATCGCAATCATGCAACTGATCGTATTGGATGGAGCCTTACGAGTTCGAACATGTCGTTGGAGGTGCTCCGAGCGGCGAAAGCTACGCCGGCACCTCTGGCATACGTGTGGCTTTGCCGCCGGAGTCCCTAAGTCTGATTGCGCTCGTAGCATTCCCCTTGTGATATAGTATGGCCGACCCCAAAGTAGTCCACCTCTTCATTGATACAGAATCGACAGCAGACGTATCAGGTATCCGTTGCCGTGGGATTGGAGTTGGAGTTGAAGTTCATGTCAGACCATGTAAAAGTAAAGACCCCAACAGCAAGCCCCCAGACACGATAAGCTGGCATCCCTGCCCTGCGTTGGGGTAAAGGGACTTAGACTTTCATCCTGTACGGAGTAGATAAGAAAAGTCAGTCAGTACAGTAGCTTGCGAACTACAGTACCGCATCATCCTAGGACAAGTGCGATTCTGGGGGAAGGGTTGTCCATCAAACGTCTTCAGCTTCGGCCTACTCTCTGGGTATTATATGGCTATAGCATTCCTGCCCTTTCCCAAGCTATGGCGCGCCTTAACTGACATCAACATGGATGATGTCTCGTCAAGCAGCTGTATCGAAAACATCACGCTCGGCAGTGACATCGTTGAATTCTGTGAGTAGCTTCTTTAGTGTGACGAATGGCTATCCTGCAGTTTTGTACTCCAATCCGCGTATGCTCTTATCTTGTGATAACCCCAATGTCAGAAGTACGTATACACTGGATGGCAAGTCTGGGATCTCTGAAGTCGCCTGGGTCACTCTAGTAGCCGGTCGCGAGTCCCGAGCTTTTTGGAGGTGAACCGGCTATTACACGTTATCGCCGTTGGAGGATCCGCATTGGGGAAGCGCTTGGCAGTTTCCACTTTTGATGTCACGTATCTGGAGTGGTGGAACCACAACAGCGCAGCCTGGTAAAGGTTGACTTAGTCTCTTGATTTGTTTGGACATTGATCGGCAACTTGAGAAAGACTTAGGAAAAGTAGGAGTCACCGTCACGTCCATCCTAGAAATGGCGGAACCGTGTGCCACTTTGCTAGACACTTAAATCCTTCGAAAGCTCCTTCTATCCATGCCTATTGGGGTAGTAAGTTGTCTCTCACCCCAGTGGTATAGACTGACCCCAATTGACGGCGAGCAAGTCCCTGACGAACGAGCTCGTCCTTATCGTTGCTATCTGGAGCCACCAGGTGAGTGCCGGGCACTCTATTAAATTAGGGCGTCCTACGACAGCCACTCTTATCTGCTATGAATTGGATGAAATCTATAAAATGATCCCAAGCCCTCATGTCTTAATCGATGTAAATTAAAAATAAACAGTTCCCCCTCCTCTGCCTGAATCATAGTGTCAGTATATGGAAGCAGAATATCGCAGTTATGTCATCTAGCAACGGGATCCTCGCTCTGAATCCCGGCATCGGATATGGCATTGTCATTGGTATCGGGGCTTTCTTCGCTCTTTTGATGCAAGTATTATATCGTCCGTTTCTGTAATTATGCTGGCAGCCAGATAGCGACCAGAGACACCATCAATACAACAATACTAATCGTTTTTCAGGCTGGGTCTCACGTATCTCCAGAACAGGTACACGAGTTATTCTACAAAAAGTTCAGAAGAATTCAGCACCGCTTCTCGCAGTGTTAAACCGGGTCTCATTGCCGCTGGCATAGTCTCCTCATGGACTTGGTCGGCAACTCTGCTCACGTCTTCTACGTTCTCCTACACTTATGGAATTTCTGGTGGCATGTGGTACGGATGCATGGGAACTTGGCAAATCCTGCTCTTTGCATTGATCGCTATCAAGATCAAGAGTAACACCCCTGGCGCACATACTTTCCCCGAGATTGTGCTCTCCAAACACGGGAAGATTGCTCATGCCACATACTTATTTTATGGTCTTGCAACCAACATGCTAGTGGGATCGGTGCTGGTCCTAGGTGGAAGTCAAGCAGTTGCAGCTATCTCAGGTGTCAATGTCTATGCCGCATGCTTTCTTATTCCACTGTAAGCATTCTCTCCGTATTCATAGTTCTGGCTCTCATCTTTGAAAGCTTGTCATTGATGACTGTTACGTTAACATTTGAAAAGAGTTGTAGCAGCTTATGTCGTCTCTGGAGGACTCCGGTCTACTTTTATTGCGGACTATACACATACAGCGATCCTCTTTATTGCGATTATGGTCTTCACCTTTAGCGTCTACGTGACCAACTCCACTCTCGGTTCGATTGACAAATTTTATGATTTGTTAGTCGAAGCATCCTCAAGAATGCCTATTGAAGGTGACTAATCTTCCTTTTCTAAAATCTTTACCTTGGGTGTACAAAAGTTCTACTGAACGTCTTGCTTGTCTGTCGAGCAAACATACTGACGCATGAGCCGTAGGAAATCACGAAGGAAGCTACCTGACATTCAAGTCCAATGGAGGCCTTATTTTTGCTTTTAACCTTCTTATCTCCGGATTTTCTTGCGTTTGGCTCGATCAAGGTATTTGCCGCCAATATGGTTGTATGTCACAATGCTGACATGGTTGTAGCATACTGGCAACGAGCTATTGCTTCGAAGCCGGAGACTAGTGTAAAGGCATACATTATGGGTGGTATTGCATGGGTAAGGTGGCTCTTCGTTGAACACTCCACGCTTTTTCCTTGCTAAGCTTTTCGTAGTATGGTATTCCATTTAGTTTTGCAACTGCGATGGGACTTGGATGCGCTGCTTTGACGGGATCAACAAGCTTCCCCACGTATCCAAACCCCCTTTCAGCAGCACAGAATGGTGAGGGGCTATCTTCTCCTGCTGCAGCTATTGCACTTCTTGGCAAAGGTGGTGCTGGTCTTTTACTTCTCGTACTCTTCATGGCCATTACAAGTGCAACAAGCGCCGAACTCATCGCCGTGTCATCTCTGCTCGCTTTCGATATCTACAAGACATATTTGAAGCCCAAAGCTACATCAGACCAGATTCTTAGGGTCTCTCACTACTCCATACTTATATACTGCTTTGTTCTCGCTGGGTAAAGGCACCATCTCGATCATACCCCTAATTGATATTTGTCGCTGATGCCATGCCAGATTCTGCTGTATATTGAACGCTGCCTCACTGAATCTCACGTGGATTCTCACATGTCTGGGCATCATAGTTGGTGGAGCTTCTGTACCGGTTGGTTTAGTGCTTCTCTGGCCGCGCATGTCGACCACAGCTACTATTGTAGCACCTTGGATTGGATTCGCTTCTGGCATCACTGCCTGGTTTGTGGTAACTATTACTCGAAGCGGCGAGATAACTGTGACTTCTACTGGAGATCCCACGAATGCGGTAGCCGGTAATCTTGTTTCTTGGGGCATCGGCTCTATCAGTGCAGTATTACTTTCGTTCCTCATGCCGAAGAAATGGGAGGCCACTGATGAAGTCTCAATTTCGCGCATAAACAAGATCAACGGCTTCGCACCGCAAAGCGTGCATCTTGGTAGTACGCCCGCCTCTTCTGAGGATAAGAAAATCTCGGATACCGGGGAAAAGATTCAGAACAAGAGTACAGATTATTCACAGGGGCCAGAAACTAATCTCGCTCTTACTACATCGGCGGTCACTGGGAACGAAGTGGTTGACTATCTCGAGACACAACAGATGGAGCCGATGGACCCTGTCATGTTGGCTAAAGCGACGCGACTCGCTGTGTATTTCAACCTTTTGTTCCTGGCCATTGCCATTCTATTGGTACCCTTCACTCTTTTCGGTACAGAATGGATATTTACACGCGCGGGCTTCAAGGGCTGGTGTATCGTATCATTCATCTGGGTATGGGTAAGTATGATTATCTGCGTTTGCTGGCCTGTATATGAGAGCTGGAATTCGCTGGCTTCGATTTGGAAGGGCATAGCCAGAGACATTGGTTCTATGAAAAATGCGAAAAGGGAAGCGACTACCGATGTCGTCTAGAAAATCGGGCAGCGATATTGTCATTTTTAGTCTCGATTTAGGAACTGATAGAAGACACGTGTGGTATAAATGGTCAACTCTGTAGCTCATTCTTCAAAATTTAAAAAGAGTGTATGTGGCCAGAGTGAATCTCTACCTCCTCTTCTCCGAGTCTGACAGCTAAGAAGCCGTACCACATGGACAACCTAGCCAGGGCGAGGAATTGATGAAGGTAGCGACTGAAATACAATTCAAGTAGGAGTTTATACTGAGAAAGACAAACCTCGAGTCTACATATTATCCCTGTCACGTTTGATTGTTCTGATAAAACAGCACCTGGGCCTTGGCAAAGTAAGTCGCGAAACGCGTAAAGATCTCCGACTTATGACGCAAAGTAAACAGTCGTCATGCCGAGCGCTGATCGACACCTTATCATAGCCATAATGTATTGCGACCTTCCCCTCAATCCTTCTATTTTCCCCATAACTCATCCTGAAACTATCCGATAAATACAACAATTGATCAGAATTCATTTTCAAACTAAAAAAAGATGCCGCCAAAACGCAAAGCGCTCGCTGATGCTAGCAGCAATAAGGATGCTGCCACGAAACCTCGCAACGCGAAAGCTGCGAAGACTTTAGCTGAATCTGATGCCGCGAGAAAATCAACTGCAAAGCACGCTAGCAACTCGAAAGCGAAAGATCTGACTCCACAGGTAGAAGAAGAGACTACTCCGGCTGCCAAGAAGGTGACCAAGTTAAAGACACGGGCTGTTAAATACAGCAACGCAAATACTGTAGGTCTCTCGTCATTCTGTTTGACGAAGTCAAACCTCGCAAATGAACTGGGCTAATCAAAACTTTTACAGCTGTCTAAGAGACCAGACTGGACAAATCTCCAATGGCCAAATATCGGCGACTTCATCAATGACAAAGATCAAGACATGCCAAAGAAAGGGCAGTTAATCGACGAATTCTGCTATCGGGTCTCTGATCTAGGGATTCCCGTGTCCGAAGATGGAACAAAGCAGGTTCAGAAGTTGGATAAGGAGTATGAGAAAAGAGATCAGGATGCAGCCGGTATGCATGTTTACAACGACTGGAATGGTTGGGGCATGTCAGAACTTTTAGAGAATTATGTTGGTGACTCTGACTCTGATTGTCATAGATATGTGCTTACTTCCTTGCAGTTGAGAGACTTCAATAGGGAAGTTTTTAAGAAGACTTCAAGTCCGTACCAGAAATGGGCGTATATCGAAGGTCTGGCTGTGTTCTTCTTTGGTGCCGAGATGGAAATGGTTTACTGGGTTGGTATGCAGATCTCTCAACTCCGAAGATCTGTAAGAGCTAACAAGTGCAAGGCAACGAGGACGGAGAACGCGTCACGGAAATTGCACAGATGTTCGGAACCATGATCCTCACTGCATTTGACGTGCTCAAGGAGCACGATTTATTCAAGCCCGATTCGGAGGTCAACAACATTGGCATCATATCACTCCTCATGCTGAACTTTGTCAAACATGATGGCCAGGATCTGGAGTGTGATTGGGCTCCAGAAGTTGTGAGGCTGTGTGATGAAGCCGATATCAAACTTGATGACATTGTGAGGAAGCAGGTTGATGTAGGAAAGAAGGATATTCAAGGATGGAGAGATAAATATGAACATAAACAGAAGAGTAGCGAACACGCCGCGGAGAATTATAATGGAAATGGGTATAAGTATTTCGCAGAGAAGAAGGATTGGAAGCCGCAAGATGATTTGGATGAGGAGTACAATTCTAAGATGTGGTATCGATGGAATTGGAAGCTTGAGGTAAGTCTTTCTCCTTTGTCATGATTTCAGACTTGATTGCTAACGATCGGGACAGTACGCAGCTTTTGTGAAAGGTGGGAGTCATCCTGGTGGAAATCATTATGTTATCGGCAAGATGAGCAAAGCACAGAAGAAGTCTCACACGCTCGGGACAAAGGCATTCTCGAGGAGGATCGGGATTGAAACAGATGGGTTCGAGTCCAGTGGGGATGAGTCCAATTCGGATGAGTCTGATGGGGACATGTCCGATGGGGACGAGTCTGATGCGAGTCTGACACGAGACGAGCGTTAAAAACATGAAAATGGCACATCAGTTTACTTATCTGCACGACATATATCGCAATGTACATCATATATTGTAGGATAGGCTACAGAATGTGGAATATTTCCTTCATTCGGCCTGATCAACCAGAGCCTTGGACGCCTATTTCCGATGACTTGCATTTACCTAAATTCTAGCAGTAATCTTCTATCCGCCAGTCAACAAGATTTCATTCCACCAAGCAGATGCTCATCAATTCTCCTTGGCAGCCTCTTCCCCCTCTTCTTCATACAACGGACTTCCCTTCCATGTCTTCAACATCGGTGCAAATCCCTCTCCTCCACTTACACTGCCCTCGACTCTCCTCCCCTCCACAACGCTCATTCCCAAAACCTCTTCATATAGTGGCACGCTCCTCTTCCAGTCTCCTGTAAATAACATACTTCCCCTCAGATATGGCATCGTCGACAATGTCTCCTGGATGCAAGCTAGCATCCATCGACCAAGACCTTGGCCTTGATGAGAGGGCGAGATGTATACATCGGTCAGGTAGGCCATTGTTGTGAAGTCTGTCATGAGGCGGCCGAAGCCGATGAATATTGCATTGGGAGGTAGGCTAACATCTGATATGGTCGGGGTAGCTGTGTCTGACTGGGGAATACAGAAAACCCCGAAGCAGAGATTATGTTCCAAGAAATCGCGCATCGCGTCCTCAGGTAGGGAAGTCGCCCAGTACATTTCATTTGATGCAAATGCTGTGTTGACGTCTGAGACAGAGATGAGAGAGGAGTTGGTGGTTATGAGGTAGTTATCTCGAGTCCATGTGCGGCTCTTGAGAGAAACCACTGAAGATGACATCATGAGATTCTTCTATTTACATCAGTTTCGGGTGCTTGAGGAAAGATTGCTGACTTACTTGAAGAGCCCAAAGAGGTGATTGGTAATGGTGGTGTGAGTGATTTCTTAGAAAATCATGGAATATCCGAATGTCTCTTTATAAGGAGAAGGTCGCTGTCTGATACTTTGAAAAAAGCTTCTAGCTTTCGGGTTTGGTAACGTGAGTATGACTCAACAATGCTTGTATGGCAAGCTGGTTATTTTGACAATACCCACGCCCTAGGCGAGCCCCATTTTTTAATTTACTGAATTTGGCTACATGCCGTTGAAACATAACAACAGATTTAGTGCGAGATATTTTGTTCATTTCCCAGATTCATATGAAAAAAATATAGTAAGTCAGACAAACCCGACAAACGAGAACATCTTACTAGCAAGGACTTGTGGGTGTCTGGGCCAAACTGTGCTTCGAGAGATTTGTCAATAAGGTAACAATTTATCTTTCAACTTGGTGCCAACGGAGGACAGAAATTGAAGTGCTGAAAATTCAAATATCTACGGATATCTGCGGAACATTGGAATAGCTCTCGTTGTTGAATCTACAATACTACAAAAGGCTGCTCGGAGATGGCAAGAACTAGCCCGGGATCTGGTCCCCCCAAACCAAGAGCTGAACTGCATTGCCTAAGAACGTTCCAATTGTACTAATCAACATGGAAGCAAGACAAGAGCTATTCGATACAATTCAAAGCCGTCGCAGGAATATCCAGGGAGTACAGGGCAAGAATGGTTAAGGCATTTGAAGGAAAGCGGCTGGGAAAGGCATTCAGGGAAGTAACAGGCTAAATAGTCTCATCTTATCGGCGTTCTGTGATGGTCTCTTGGGGCTCGGGAGCTAATCAACTACCTATACCTACCTAACCCTCAAGAATTTCTCTCCGAGTCATCCGAGCCATTCACAGACACAAAAGATTCCATCCATCTCCCCTCAATGCAGCAGCCAGTGAAGTAAAAAAGGGAAAAAAAATTTGTGATCACTACGAGGGTCGAACTCGCGACCTTGGCGTTATTAGCACCACGCTCTAACCAACTGAGCTAAGCTGAATAGTGAGTTAGTACATTTTCTATTTGATCGTTGTTAGATTTGTGCTTACCGATCAGGCATCAACTCTGAGTCGATGTCGAAAACGGGCTTATTTGGATATATTAAGCTACACCGTCTGGCAACCCCAAAGTGTGTGCCAAGCCTAAAACTTCGCTTCCATAGCCACTCAGCTCGCTTGGTTACCTGAATAGTCCTTCGAATACTAGGTAGGTAAGAATCAACAATTCCATTTGATATAAGACTTGAACAGAATAGATAAACATATCTTCAAACTTTTAAAATTCGACACACTCGGTTTTATAGTCCGGTATCTCCTTTGGCAGACTCTGAGCTCAACAACGACCGATGTTTAAACCAGATCTAGCAGCTGGTCAAAGCAGACATTTCACCGTGCACCAACCATTCCCCCCAACAGCATCAACAGCCCATAGGCTCCAGGATCTGGCACGCCCCTGGTAGCCGACTCATCCAAATAGCTTGACCTCCCTAACTTTGCCTCCAATGTCTTCGTGCTCTCCACCCCCGCCTCCGCATCCTTCAAAGCCTGCTTCGAATCACCTGTCTTCTTCAAGGTCTCCACAAATGGAATCAGACAATCAAGACACGTCCTATCTCCCAACCGTGCTCTTGTGTACTTCAAGAGAGAGTTCAAAGCTCCTTCTAGTGCTTCAGCGAAGGTTGAAGAGTCGCGTAGACTTTGTGCAAGGGAGGAGAGGAAGATGCAATACAGAGCTCCGGATGTCCCACCCATGTTGACTTCAAGATCATCAACTAGATCGCTCAGTGTAGAAGGGAGTTTCGCGAGATCAGCTTGCTTGATGTATGACAATACTTGTTTGGCTCCGTCGCGCAAGGTGTAACCACAGTCTCCATCTCCGACGATAGTATCGTACTCTGTGATGGTTGCTTCTTCCTTGATCACGCGCTCGCATCCTGCTGTGATGATTTTCCGTACTTGAGAATCTGAGAATATAATCTTGGAATTAATTCCGGTTGCCTTAGATGGAGGTAGACTGGTGTTGGCTAAAAAATGTGACGGTTTGGATTGCGGTTTCAAGAATTCGGTCGGGATTAGACAGAGAGATATCGACCATCCTCGTGCCTGTGAGTGGTTATTCAGAACTGTGGATTGCGTGATGAACGATCCCAATTTCTTCTTCGCTGATGAGTTTTAGTTTAATTCTCTTGCTAATCGATGTCCTCACCGAAAAATTCCGATATCTCATGAGCAAGAATATTATTCTCAAGCCGCGAAAGCCCATTGATGTCCGCATAATGTACAGAATAAACTTGGCTAGAATCTTGTGAAGACGATGAATCAAGAAGAATGCTCAAGTCTTTGTCGATGGACGCTTTTGCAGACTTGAATGACACCATATCCATACCATGTACTACTGAAGGCGCATTTTCAGATTTCTGTTCGTGGAATCTGGATGTCGTGTTCGCAGACGTTTTGGCGAAGTATTCAAGAAGTACTTGAGTCATTTCAAATGAAGCTCTGGAAAGAATTAGCGAAGTCTAGGACAATCTAAAGACCTCAATATACATACCTGACTTCTAAATTTGCTGCCGACAGTAAGGACAAAGCATGATCCAACTTCAGCTCTCCCTCGACCGTGAGTTCCAAGATACCAGAAGCAGACTTGACATCCTGCTTCTTTCCTACCCTGATAACAACAACTCCATTCTCTGTAGGAAACCCCCTTTCCTTCAAGGTGATCGCCATATCCTCGGCAGAAATCGATATTCCGTTTTGTTCCACAGTAAAGGCGGCAAAATGAGATTCACTCAGGATCTTGCTCGAAACATTGCCAACCCGTCCCACAGAAGCGATCAACACATCCCTACTTCTGGCAACAGCATCGTCAATCATCACAGTCTGGCCATTTGCCATTTCCACAACTTTGATCGAAGGACGCATGAGAGGAAATAGCCTGCTCCATCTTTTGGCGTCGTCAAGTTGAAGCTGAGAATTGCTGTAAGGGATAGTTTGCTCGACAACGAGAGACATGATTATGGATGTGATGTGTTTATTTGACCCAAAACATAATACAGAAAACTACGAGTTATCGTAAATCCCAGACTTGCCCCGAGCTATGCTCCGATTAAAGCGTTGCAGCTTCCCCTCCCCCACCTCGCCGCTCAGCGGATGACCGAAAATGGATATCCGAATTGCGGGGTGGGCTTCATATCAACCCGGAGCACTTACCAAGTCTGGAGTGTATGAGAGTCTGACAGGTCCTCAATAATTACTTTCCGAATAATAAATTCAGTGACACATTATTCGATCTCATTTCTTCTTTACGCTTCTCCCTGCTGCTGGAAATATAATCCAAGACACCTCATCGATTTCCTATCCCGCAACCCCACGTTCCATCCGCAATGGCCATAGAAACACTATCAAAACAACCCGTGAATGAAACATTTCACTTCATCAATGACCCAGCAGATACGATCAACGAGGCTGCTATTGGACTCACAGAGCACAATGCGAATCTTTCCTACGCAATTGCACATAAGATAGTTTATCGAAGTGATTTAGAAACTTTCCGGAAAGACCATGTGACAACTATTGGATTTGCAGGAGGTGGACAGTAAGTCACAATACCCTAAGAGACCTTTCCAGTGTTTGAAATTGTCCCGAGCAAAATGTGTACTGACAATATTGCAGCGAGCCAATGTTCTCAGGCTTTGTCGGTCCATCATTCCTCTCATGCTCAGTCTCAGGAAATATCTTCGCTTCTCCAACAGCAGCTCAGATATTCGAAGCCATCAAGCTCTGTCAACCCACTTCTGGTCCTTCTAAAGGTACTTTGATTGTTTGTGGAAACTACACTGGCGACATATTGAATGCGGGTTTGGCTATCACTCGAGCAACAGCTGCCGGGTACAAAGTCAGATTCATCCCAGTTGGCGACGATGTCGCGGTCGGCAGGAAGAAAGGCGGTAAAGTTGGTAGAAGAGGTCTAAGTGGTCATGTCGTTGGTCTGAAGGTCGCTTGTGCTTTGGCGGATCAAGGGGAGAGTCTGGAGCGGGTGGCTGATGTGATGGAATATATTGCGGCGAATTCGGGCACGATTGCTGTAGCATTTGATCGGTATGTATGATCTATGCAGACCGAAGACCTTTGACTGAAAATTTTCGTAGAGTGGCACTTCCAAACGGCATTATTACAGAAATCCAAACACTACCTCCAGCTACGATTGAGCTCGGTCTAGGATGTCACGGCGAACCAGGGCTTCGACAGATTTCTCCCGTTCCAAGCCCAGAAGCTCTCACGAAAGAGATGATCAAACTCCTCACTGACACTTCTGACGTCGATCGAGCATTCATCCAATTCTCACAAGGCGGAAAGAATGAAGCCATCCTCTTGGTAAATAGTTCTGGAAGTACTTCTGATGAAGTTCTTGCACGATTTGCCGAGCTAGCTATCGCAGAGCTAGAAAGTCAGGGGATCACTGTTAGACGGATGACGCTGGGACCTATGGTCACGAGTTTGAAACAGAGTGGGTTTGGTTTTACGGTTTGGAGACTGCCTGGGGTTGATGAAAAGGGCGTGTTGGGTAGAGATGAGGCTTTGACGTTCTGGGATAGGAAAGTCAAGACTGCATCTTGGAGACAGTAAATTAGCATACTCAACATTCGGTGTTGGCAAAGCACGAATAAGTAGAAGAAAGTCCTGACGATTGTACAGTGTAATTGTTGAGGGACCAAATTATCGGCACTATTGGAGTCCAATCTAGCTCTACAACAAATCGACTATATTCGTGACAAATCCACTTTTTGCTCCAGACTATCCGTAAGTCAAGCCTCGGTTCGAGCTAGACTTTAAAAATCTCAAAATTCCTCAAACATCTGACGATATCTTCTTTTTCCCTAAACCATTGGCACTGTGAAGCTGATCCCTATCTAAATCTTCACCAACTAGCGCCCTTTTAGCGGCCTCCTCACTCTCCAAGAAAGCCTCCTGCTCCCTCCGACTCTTTTCCAAATCCACACCAAATACTAATACCACAAAGCTGACCGCACTCAAAGCAGTAAGGAAGTAGAAAGGGGTGCTATTATTCCCACTAGGCGTAGCGTCGATGATGGCCGAACTGACCAAAGGTCCAATAAAACTGCTCGTCTTGCCAATGACGCTGAAAAGACTGAAGAAGAGGAATTCGCGGCCTCGAGGGGTGACCTCGCTGATCATGATCTGTGAGTACGAATACCAGGGGCAGACGAAGAGTCCGTAGAATGCTTGGTAGACCCAGACTTCCCACAAATTTTTGAAACCGAAGCTTTGCGTCCAGATACCTATCATGCCCCAGCAGTCCAAGACGATAATGTTGAAAGCGACGATGTTGAACATAGTCTTCGTGCTTAGCTTCCACTTCTGTTGAGCCCACCAGAAGGTGTAAATGCCGATAGCCTGTGCGGTGATGCCGACAATCAAGACGTACGTGAGCTCAAGGGTGTTATAAGCTACAATACTGTTCTGTAGAGTGCCGATGACTGTGACAGTGGTATTCAGGGAGTCGCCAAGGAGGAAGTAGCCGATGAGATAGATGAGCGATTGCTTGAGATGCCAGATCTGTCGGAGAGCACGGTAGAGCTGCCATAGACCAACTGTAATAATGTTCATTCCTGGTGGTACCTAAGCATGTCAATACAAAGCAACCCATGATTTCCTCTGGAAGGATGCACGAACCGTTTGCCCAGCTCTTCGTTTCTCCTTGATGAACCAAGGAATAGCAAGGAGAAGCCAAACACCACTAGCAAAAGCGATGAGCACCGATAGACCATAATTGTTGTTTGCAACCGATTCGTTGACTTTCAGCCCGAACATGATACCGACGATTATGGCCAGTATGACGATTTCTCCAAGTGACTGTATGTAGAATGCCACGTTGGATAGCTCAGATCGTTTCATCATATCCGCAAAATCGTAATCGTCACGGGTGATTTCTCCTGCTTGATACTGCTCTGCTTTCTCCCGTAAGAAAGGCGTGTTGCGAGCAAGGCCAGGGAAGCTATTAAATCAGCAACAGTATACCATATGAGATGTTGGGTATCTTACGCAGCAGTCCAGAATGTGAGTGTGGTCTGGTATGCAATGACTAAATTAAGTCAATACAAGTCCCCTTTCTCGTGATAGCAAACTTACGTCCAACAATGTACATGCCCGCAGCGATCTCCCATTTATCAGGCGTATGGACCCCGAGCCACCCAAATCCAATTCCCCAAGCAACGAGGGATAGCCCAATCAAGATGTTAGGTCTCCAAGTCCCGAAATCTGGTCAAATCAGCTGACTGGTAACATCAGAAGCCCGAATGCCTAGCACGAATTACCAGCAAAACTGCCCAAGAACAGAAACACTACAATCTGAATGGCAAAACTAATGCCATTGGATAACAGAACAATACTGTTGATGGTGCGTTCCCTGCAATTCGACTCAGTTCCCTCATCCTCATCATTAGATCATCGGAGGACCTTAACTCACCTGCCAGCAAATCGCAACGAAGGCCCATCACCAGCAGCTTGATAAAGCAGATTCTGGAACGCAGTCGGCGCGAAGTTGAACAGCGTCAATCCATTGTTGCCAATGTAGTAGGCATAATAACTCCAAATCTCCACTTTGTCAGTCTCCCATTTCGGATCGAATTGATCAGGTGCAATGGGATGATCCGAAATGGACTCTGCTAGGCCATCAGCGTTTGGTTTAGGAGGATCTTCTGCAGGTGCAGACGCGAGATCTAAGGCGGGAGCTGCGGATGCCATGGTGGCAAGTGATTGAATATGTTGTTATGCAATTAGATGAATAGCTCAATGCATTGTGGCCTCTACTGAGATATGAACAGATTGAGATCTACTGGTCGATCACGACATGGACTTGTAGATAGATACAAATAAAAATAAAGAAGAACTTGAAGAGCAGGGGTCTGGAACTGTATTTAACTCGCCTCATCAGACTTGACCGATTTAGGGAAAGGGTTCCATCCATGTCGACTACGACGATCAGGTTTTCTTCCAACCCTAGCTAGCTAGCCCTTTACGAAATCCGTAGAATGGCAAACCGAGGGAGGGCACTCCTTCACTTCTTCTGTGGCTGTCACAAATATTTTATGTGGGGCTAGTATGCAGTGTGATAGCCGCGCTTGTGTTAAGCTTCCACTAAAATGTCCAAGTCCGCTTGCTAGCTTGGCAAGCTTTTCGGGGTCAAATCACGTCAGAGAGGCTTGTGGGCGGTGGGTTGTGGCCCGGGATGGGCGATGGACTTTCGGGGCGAAAATGGTCCAGATGAGATTAATCATGATCTGTTGGCTCTCAAGTGTGGAGCGAGGTGAATGAATGAATGAATCTTGGAGACACTTTCACAGTCGGCAGTTTTGCCTATTCTTCAGATACGGGTTCCTCTCACTTGTGATTCGTCACTTCATGCATCTGGAATGATATCAGAGGCATACTCTTATTGGAAACATGGGAATAATCTGATCGATGTCTCGAAAACCATGGAGAAAGGACGCCCGAAAACAATAGCTTAGGAAAAGCGTAAACGAATAGATCAGCTCGCAAGAAACACCGCTCTCCAATATCAGAACAAACCACCAATCCTTGTCGACGAGAATGAATCCTGTGTCCTACTCGATTCATATCAGAGCTTCATCTAGGCTTCACGACTCTTTCGGTAGCTAGCCTGTAGAAATAGCTTCATCAGCGACCAGTCTATCTCATGCATTGAACTCGCCTGAACGACGTACTTCTTGTTCAACTTGTAAGCCGTCGACAACGGGTGCAAGCTCGCTA